>CBVK0101173053.1:0-16817 GCA_900067695.1 Picea abies | reverse complement strand
AATTATGTGTCCAATTGCATGTTGTGTATTTGTACATGTCTTTATAATTATGAGTATTTCCTGTGTATGTTGTATGTATAAGCTTACTGTTATTTCTGCATGATTCTATGCATTAGGGAAATGTATCTGTCTGTATTAAATTTATATAAATATATACAGTAGAAATGAAGAATTGTTAGGTGGCATAGCCCAGCGGCCTAAAGCTGGGGATGCTACAATTTGGTTTCAGAGCTTAGTAAGAGTATGTTATGGAGTAGCATGGCCCAGCCTGGAAGGCTGGGGATGTTACATATGCTGTCACAAACCAACACTTGCAACCAATGTGGGATAACATACAAGGAGGAGAGGATATTTTATAGTCGCAAAAGCTAGTCTAATACACCAAAAGATAGGTTTATCACAGCACATTCCAAAGAGGAGGAGGGTTGGAATGTCGAGAAAACAAGCACAATCACCCTGCAACCAATCAATCATTATGTTAATAGGAGACACCGCTCCCTATGGCTATCCCCATTGGCATAAGGATGATGCGATGTTGGGACTTATATGTTGTCATGAACCAAGCCTCACAACCAACATGGGATAACACACAAGGAGAGGAGATTTTATAGTCGTAGAAGTTATTTTGAGACACCACAAGATATGCATGTTTGACTCTTGTTTCACACACACACACACTAGGCACACACCACATCCCACGAAGGAAGGTGGGAACATCGAGCAAGCAAGTGTAATCACCTTGCAAACAATCAACCATTAAGTTAGTAGGAGACACCACTCCCTTGTGCATGCTCTCGTTTACATAACAATCTTGCTATGTTGGGACTTTTATGCTTATGCAAACCAACGCTCACAACCAATGTGCGATAACACATAAGGAGGAGAGGAGATTTTATAGTCACAGAAACCATTCCAAGACACCACAAGCCATGCATAATTGACTCTTATTTCGCGCCTGCGTGCGCACGCACACACACACACACACACACACACTCACCATGTCACATAAAGGAGGGGAGGGCCAAGTAAGCAAGCATAATCACCACACAACCAATCAACCATTATGTTAGTAGGAGACACCACTCCTTTGTAGTTTCCCCCATTGGCATACAGATAATGTTGTGTTGGGACTTATACATTGTCATGGCCAACCCTAGCAACCAATGTGGGATAACACACAAGGATTATGGGAGATTTTATAGTCATAGAAATTATTCAAAGATGCCACAAGATAGGCATATCCAACACTTGTTTCACACAAACACACCCAAACAACACATCCCAAAGATTCGATGGGGTAGTCAAGCAAGAAATCATAATCACCCCACAACCAATCAAAAATTATGTTATTATGTTAGTGGGAGACACCACTCCTTTGTGGTTGCTCCAATTGGCATTAGAATCATGGTATGTTGGGGCTTATATGTTGTAATTGACCAACACTTATAACCAATGTGGGATAAGACACAAGGAGGAGGAGATTTTGTAGTCGTAGAAGCTATTCCAAGATGCCACAAGAGGAGGAGGAGATTTGGGCAAGGGATAACACACCCATGTCCCATAGAGGAGGGGAACACTGGGCAAGCAATCATAATCACCCCACAACCAATCAACCATTATGTTAGTAAGAGACATTGCTCCCTTGTGTCTATTCCCATTGGCATAAGGATCATGGTATGTTGAGACATATAAGTCTCACAGACTAGCCTTCACAACTAATGTGGGATAAAACGCAAGGAGGAGAGGAAATTTTATAGTTATAAAAGTTATTCCAAGCTGCTACAAGATAGGTGTATCCAACCCGTATTTCACACACATACAACCACACACCATGTGCCATAGAGTCTTTACCTTTTCGTATGAGTGGAAATCATGGAAGGAGTTTGAATAGTAGTAGAAGTGTTAGTTCAACAAACTTCGAAGGTAAAACAACATGAAATTTTGAAGAATTGTGCCCATGCTCTTATTCATGTATTGACATACACCAACACTGGACAAAGAACATAAGGTTCATCACAAGTAATTTCAACAGTCACAAAATTCAAACCTTAGATCATAAGGCAAATATTAAAAAGTTTTGGAGTAACTTTATGTTGTCCCAACCCCGTCATGGATCAAAGAAGAGGAAATTATTGAGTTGAACAAAAAAGTACTAAAGTAATTGGACCAAATTATACCTTGTATTGACCTCCCCACCAATGACCATGTGCAAAGGAAAACCCTGGTGTCTCACCATCACTCAAAGCACAACTCATGTTGTTGTTTTACAAATCAAACCAGTGGTGCAAATGCAAGGCATGTCCTATATCTACATTCCCAAAATTTGATGGAAACTTTGATGGTAGATGTATAATTTTGCTTGTCATAATATTTTTCCAAGGTTAAGATCAGGGTGAAGACATCGTATAGGCCACACACATCAATTTCCCACATCCATGTCTCTGAGAGTTGTGTCTTCTCTTTATTATCTCGAGTTACCAATAGGATACGAGTCATTACATAAAAGAGATACTTCATAGATTTGAAGATGATAATTTTCTATGGAGTTGGTTATCAAAGTAATATGAGTCAATAGGTTAAAGAAACACTTCATCGAGGAAGAACCATCTAAGGACCTTCCTAATGCATAACTCCATAAAATGACTAGCCCTCACTTGGCGAATGAATGATGATGCACAAAAAATCATAATTTTCAACATTGCATTGTGTGGTAAAGTCATAACATGGATATTGCATAGGATGAACAATAACACCATAATTGATTTGGAAGCTCACTTTCTTCATGATTTTGCATTTATTAATAGCATTGTTACAAGAGTACATGAATTGAAGAAAGCTTAAATGGACATTGGGTGACTATTATTGATTTTGACAGAAGATATTATCAAGCTTGTCAAGAATGTGCAACACCTATGCATGAAGCAAAAAATTTGAGTAACTAATGGAGGTCATTACTTCCACTATCTAGCTACAACTACTTAAGCCAAAACTATAGACTTGGAGAGAAGTGCCAACACAAAGCATGTAGATATTGTTGTGGCTATTAAACCCTTTATGTTTATACACAATTTAGTAGTGGACCAAAAATGGTAAACCTAGAGCATAAGCATGAGAAATTATTATCAAAGAAACACAAGGAGTTTCACTATCAAATATGTAGGAAAATCATTTGGAGAATGTGATGTTCGATCATTTTCTACACAACTAAGTTCATGAGCATGCTAGAGGAGTGCGATAAAAGTGGAACGTAGGCAAGTGCAATGTAGATGATCACTGCAATATAAATGAGCATGCGACAAATGATTGTGATAGCAATGAATCGCAAGATGATAAAGTGGAAAGACATAATACAATGTAGATGTAGATGAAGGAAGCATCCACAATCTAATGAACAAGAGCACATGATATACTAACATCATTAGCATTGCAAAGAAATGCAATACGAACAAGCTTGCAACAAGAAAGGTTCAAGGTGAGCCTATGCAGAAGGAATATGCATCAACAAAACACACATGTTAGAAGCTAGGGATGCCAAGTATAATTCAAGTGCATGACAATGAGTGCAAATGGAGAGCATGATGAATGCACATGTTAGTGAGCATATGTGACCAAGAAAGAATTCTAGGGAAGATGAAAATTCATGGAGGAAGGTGAAACATTAGGTGCAGATTTGAAGCGCCAAGGAAGATGAGCAATTGTTGAGGAAGTTAATGAGTTGGATTATGGATTCAAAGAGTTAAAGAAAGGTGAAAAGTCACCAAGGGAGATGAACAATTGGATAGGCTAAGAATAAATAGGATGGCAGCCTAGAGAATGGGGTTACCTAGTACTGAGAGATAAAGTTTGAGGTAGAGAGTTCACTGAGAGCCATTGTAGAGCGATGAGGTGCATCACTATAAATGTGTATTTGTGAATGGGTAGAATATTTCCCCTTACATTGTACTTAGTGATTACGTGATGTGTCTATGAAATATGTTTCCTTTATTATCCTACAACATACTCTAGTTATTGTCATAGCCAAGTGTTGCACCTATTATGTTGTGAGAGTGTGAGAAGATGTTATTGAACATGCCCATTATATGACCTCAAATGCATTATAATGAATGCACTCTAAATCAAGATCCCCATCACTTTTCCTATGTGCCAAATTCAATAGAGAAAAATAAACCAATCACTAGAGATATTTGTTGTTTCTTTCATTAGACATAGAATAACACTAGCTAGCAGTGTCAAACCATGTAGACTACAATGTTCTGCACTATGTAATCTCAAACAATGCAGTTGGCACAGTTGCAACCTACTTAGGTAATTTACAGTATACTACCAATCGTGGCCCTACATGTAATGCCACTAGCATAGCCACTACCCTTAGCACATGAACCTCGACATAGGCCTCAACTAGGTTATTAGTACCTGCCAATGGCCATAGGCATATTCACTACAAGGGGGAAATGTATATGCAATGCAAGTCACATCACCATGACTATTGATAGTACAATCATCTTTCAAAGGTGGTCAATGGGAACATACAACATGCAACTACTAGTAAATTTCTAAAACCAATAAGAAAGTATGCATTACTTATTCATGGCATGATCATGCTTTTAACAATTTAACAAAGAAGCAAGTTGCAAACATTAACTACATTGAGGTGATTTTGATTAGTGAAACAACATGTGCAAGATCCAAGTGCAAATATTATCATAAATAATTGCTACAACAATGGAAGGTGTGCCTATTGTAAATGTGGATGTTCACACTAGAGAACACCCTAGGGGTTATGAACATGGCACAATACCACTTGCATAATCTATGAATATTATAAAAGGTTCCAAAGTCATTGAGGTGGAACAAAACATAGGAAAGAGCACCACAATTTTGAAGAGTTTGAAGATTGAATAGATCTTTGAGCATGTAGTTGGGAAAAATGCAACATCCATAATGTTGGAAGAGAAAACTATGTAGGTTCATCACACCTAACAGAGCTATAAACTTTCTTGGTCCACTTTGAAAAACCCCATGCAAATATGTACATTCTTATTGTTGTGTACACCTTCAATAATGCAGATAAAAATCATATACACAACAAAATATACAATTTAGAGACCATATATCTCTTTAGAATCATAAAATAAAATACATATCACAACTCTATATAATATATTCATATTACATCTCTATAAACATATGTGCTCAAATTACAACACTATGGAAATCAATTTTTTTTACTTAGTCAATTATTTACTCTATTCTTATTTTGCATGGTCCTAATGTTCTATTTTTTATTTCTAATTTGTGTTATTTCTACAATTTTACTCTACCATTTGACATATTCATCAAACTATATACTATTCTTTTAAACAATTTTTTTTATTTACTTAATATTTTTTAATTTAATTTAATATTTTAACATACTTTCTATATTTTCTTTTTAATTTAATTCCACATTTTACATACTTTATATATTTTCTTTTCATTTAATTCAACATTTTAACATACTTTCTATACTAATCGTGAATACCCCTCATGAAAATGATCATGAATATTCCTCTATCGACTTCCCTCTGGATGAAAAACTTAACACTTCATCATACTAACTTCCCTTTGAAAGAAAAACTTCTTCGTACTAACTTTGCATCCTCTTCACTATTGATCACCCTGTAATCTTTGATAATGGAGTAAGCGAATGTTTAATTAAGGTAGAAGTTCGCGGTAGAGGAAGTCATGCGCATCAAAAGGTAATGAGCCCTCCGTGCCGCCTTCGAGCTATTTTGTGATTTAGTTGACATGACTGCAACCTGGGCAATAATTCTGTGCTTTAGTTGACATGACTGCAACCTGGGCAATAATTCCAACCAAGATTGGAATTTAAAATCTAACTCACTTTTGAAATTTGACGGTTTTAATTTAAAACCGATTTATCAAAAATATTAAATACTTTAACGAATTTTGATAACGGATATGAGGGAATTTATATTAAATATTTTAACGAATTTTGATAACGGATATTGGGGAATTTTGAATGTATTTGATGGCTAAATTATCATGTGATGTGACGGAAAATTTATCCATCAAATTCTATTTCTAAGTCACACCCGTGCCAACCTAGAAGCACAGGGCACACCACTTTAACGAGTATTAAATATATATCAAAAGTATTAAATATTTTAACTAATTTTGATAATGGATATTCAAATTCTATCCCTGAAATTTTCAAGTCACACCCTTATCAACCTACGAGCATAGGACACACAACATCAGCAGTGTTGTAGGCTAAATAACAAGATAAAACACAACAATTTTTTGTATGATTTTGGCACAATTTTGAATGGAATTTATGAATGATTTTGGCACAATTTTGAATGGAATTTGTCAATGATTTTGGAACATCTATGGTTCCACCGCGTTCGAAAGGATTTGGACGCTGACCTCTATAAAGTCTAAAACCCATCGGATCGATTGAAATCGTAAGAATCTGTTTCACCTATCCCTGAAATTTTCAAGTCACACCCTTACCAACCTACAAGCATAGGACACACAACAACATCAAGTGTTGTAGGCTAAATAACAAGATAAAACACAGCAATTTTTGGTATGATTTTGGAATAATTTTTAAGGGAATTTATTAATGATTTTGGCACAATTTTGAATGGAATTTGTCAATGATTTTGGCACATTTATGGTTCCACCGAGTTCCAAAGGATTTGGATGCTGACCTCAAAAAAGCCTAAAACCCATCGGATCGATTGAAATCGTAAGAATCTGTTTCACTGGGACTGGGAAGGCCGGAAAGGTGCCTTTTGTTTGCTCGATAAATAAGGCCTTTTCACAATACCACACAATAACAAGAATTAGATGGGCAATGGAAAATTAGTTTTGATGTAGCTGCAGCAGCAAAACTTAGCAAATTGAATATTGGGAAGGCGAGTGTAGAAAATTGGTCACAACATCAGAAGCGCAAGTAGATGAAGTGATGAAGGAAACAGACCAAATCTGGATAGTAACCAGTTTGCCTCTGCTGCCAAAGGGAGCAGACGAATGGGCACAGATCTGCACAACAAGACAGAGCACCAGACTTCACATGGATGAAACGCACCTTTGGAGTCCGTGCACATCTTCTGTCACATCAATAGAGTGGCAGGACAAAAGCTCGGCAGCTTCCTCGAGTATGCCTCCATTATTTAACAGGTTCAGCATCTACAATTCGAGGTACAGTAGTTCATCGCAAAATATATTCCTTCATGGCACTATACCCTCTTTTTCATCTTTGACAAGATGGGCCTAAAAATCATCACAAAAAGGCGGGAACATAAACACTTAGAACTGAAACTGAAGCGTCTTGCACGGGATCAATAACTTTAGCAAGCCAAGCAGGGTCATTTCCATTGTCAGATCTCGTCCAAACTATATCATCAAGGTCATATTCTTATAGGGGATGTAAGTCCCCTACTGCAGTTCCATGTGTTTCACATCTTGCTAAAAATCTCTAGCCATATTCTAAACAGGCTGAAGCCATTAAATTCTGCAGAGCAGATGGCTTGGAATTCCAAAAGTCGTGTTCTATAACCAGACCATCTTCCCGCTCATTCTCTGCTGTTGTGACCTGCGACGGTTGCTTCAGCCAAACAGTCAGGCTTCCAATCTCTAAATTAGGACTTGGAGCCTTTTATACTTTATTCATGTTCGTTTAATGGGACTAGAGTACCTTGATAAGTAGAACTTGAAGAAGAAAATCGTTCTTCGGCACCACATTTCAATGCTTTAGTTTGGTTTGTCTTCCATGGTTCAAGTCTAGAGTCACGGAAACGGGACGGAAGCTTCGGAACCTGTCCACGAGAAGTCCTTGAGACTAGAATAAATAAAGGGACTCTTGGTTGGTTTGCAGATTGTTTTGCTTAGCTCTCACCCTCTGTTTCAGAGTTTTCATTTTTAATATCAATCTCTCTGCTCTGAAAGCAGGGGGATTGCTGATACACGAGGTCTCCGAGCTGATACACTTGCTGTCTGCATGGCTCTCTTATCTGGTTTTCATAAATGTTTGGCATAAAGATCCATACCAATGTTGTTCCTTTTGAAAACATTTCCAAGTCTCATATGACTACAACTCCAGGATTCCGTATTGATCTCAGGTTAATAATTGGATCCAGATTCCAGTGTTCCTTTAGATCAGTTTCATAATTCCTTCGGGACTCTAGCGTTCCTGTTTTTTTAACAGAAATCACCCATTTTTCGCCCGCGCTTATGCGAAACTTGTGACTTGTGTGGTTCTGGGGATGGGAGAAGTGCAAGCACCAAAATACTTATAATCCAAGCTGGACAATATGAGGTAAACTCCCACCCGAAAATTGCTGAACCACAGTCCAACCAACCAGGGCACTTTCTATATGTTCCTATTCATATCCCTATCATATAGAGAAACCCCCTATGATAAAAAAACATCATTCCCCTGTTTCAGTTTATGCACTTTGCCATTCAGTAACAATAAAAACATGCCTTTCAACCATCAAGGGCGTTGACAATCAAGAAAGTGAGGCGCTGTATTTCCCTTACTGAAATAATCACCTTTCTACCATCAATGGCATCGACAATCCACAAATTGAGGAGCTGAGTTTCCCCTACTGAAATAATTACCTACCAGAACAGAGCACTGCGTTGCGTTATTTACCGCCATTCCATGTGTTTTGGTAAGAAAATAGATTATTCCAGTCATTGCGATTTAAACCTATGAGCAATTTCTGAATTGATTGCACAAGTTCCGAGGTGAAGAGATCCCAGAATGAAGTTTGCGGAAGGAGCTCCGTGCTGTTTCCCAAAGTCCCGCGGCCCGCTTATTGCCCAAAAGGACTACTTATATTAATATCAAAACCTAAAAAAGGTATCTCTTTCAAAAGTCAACCATGATTCCAGTCATTGCGATTTAAACCTATGAGCAATTTCTGAATTGATTGCACAAGTTCCGAGGTGAAGAGATCCCAGAATGAAGTTTGCGGAAGGAGCTCCGTGCTGTTTCCTAAAGTCCCGCGGCCCGCTTATTGCCCAAAAGGACTACTTATATTAATATCAAAACCTAAAAAAGGTATCTCTTTCAAAAGTCAACCATGTACGTCACATATAGTTAAACAAAATAATGATTAATGATCTCATGAGCTTTACGATGCACAAGAAGTCATAAGGCAAATCATGGAGGACAGTGAGACTTTTAGAAAGGGTACAACGGTATCGTGGAAACAGTTGGTGCTCCCAGGAATCCATAGGAATCGTGGTAATAAAAGTCCTGAACTTTTGTAAGCTACAGTAGGTTCATATCCACAGAGGCCAGAATTCAATAATCAGGTGAAGTCCTATGCAAATTTTCCAGGCAACATGTACTCATATCGACTAAATCTGAAATTCAAAAATTAGGGGAAGTCCTAAGCAAGTTTTCCATACAACATGTGGTAAATTCGGATAAAACGTGCTCTCCAGAAGTAATTCGGAATCACAGAAACTCTCTGAATTGCTGCTAATAAACTGCTGATAAAAGGCGCATGCTCCAAAAATTGCAAAGGTAGACTATTGCTACCCAGAAGAATTGAGTGGTTATTCTGGCTGTGGAAAATCTAACATCTAATACATTCACAGATAAACAACCGAAAGGCATAGAGGGAGACGGGCGATTAAAAACAATATATGTACTTCGCTCGTGACGAAAAAAACCTGATCATACATCATCAAATCATCCATAAATTAGGAGGAAACAAGAGTTTATTCTACCCATAAGGACATCCAAAGACAACTTTTGAGATGGAGCAGGAAATCTTTTACACGAGCCCAGAACTGATATGTTGTATCCAGTAATTAGGACATTGAAGTTTTGAGTTGGATATGAGTTCAAATCTCACGGAAGGTACGCAAAGCCTACGAGCAAGACGAGCTGTAAGCAATATAGCAAAAGATTTAAACAAGAAGCATGGCACAGTAACAAACAAAAGTTCTGGATAAGTGCCAGAGGATATATATTAAAAGAGCAAAAGATTACGATGGTGGCATTTATAAGACATTGTTATGTTGGATGTCAAATAAAAGCTTTTACATGGCTCCTCTGTAAAGCCTGCGAAGATAAAGACATCTATGACAAATTAAGGTGCAAAGTTCTGCATGAAATTAACTGTAACGTACTACTGGAAAAAATTGGGGGTCGCGAAGCAGAGCAATTTCACGAGTCAAATGCAGCTATGATGAAAATCGATTAATAGCACTCTGTGAAACGGAGCAAAGGATAAACTAGTTGAGTAAAATGCACGCTAGATGAAACAAAAATGAGTCCAAGAAACCTTGCGGATAAAGATTTGGATGGCTAATTTAGTAAAAATGGGAAAATCGAGCTGTAAACATTAGCTCTTTCAAAAGAATGTCAGTTTGGTTGGGGATGGAACGATCTAAGAGAAAAAATTGAGAAAGATTATATGAATTTATGCTCTAAAACTTGGATGGATAACTCTGATCTTTAAAGAGGGATGGAAGAGGGAAAATATTGTTGAACTCGAACATTTAGAACTAGGATTTCTTGAATGTGATACAGTCTTTGGTTAGTCATGGAAACAGTCCAAAAGTAAACAAGAAAATCAGAAAGCTGTGAATTCCTGACTCATTCGTATGGATTTTTTTAATGATAGATACAGTATCATCGTTAAAAGATGTGGAAATCAGCTAATGTATCAGGCTACAGTCAATACAGAAACAAAACAGCCAATGATCCAGAGCAAAGAACCTAAAATTTGTGTTTAAAATTTAAATGAATGTTTCTGAACGCCTGAGAATCTAAACAACCAACATTGAGCAATTGTTTGCAAAGAAATGGGGTATTTCAAACACATTAATCCGCAAAATAAAAATTCCACTAAATTTGACGGGTTAGGCTTCCCAACTCTGCTTCCAGACATATCTATGGCTTCTTAGGAATGGAACGACAAACTTCAACGGACAGCACGAAAAATTAACAATCCCATGGACTAAATTTATGAATAACCAAGCCTATTTTACGGTTTTTTCTTTTCTTTTGATTCAGGGAACCTTTAAAGCTCAACAAATTTGCAGTCAAAATCTTTAGAGGCGCACAGATAAGGATTAAATGTCTTCGAAATACACGTTTTTAAGCAAAAGCAAAAGGCGCCGTGATCAAACAAAAGCAACACCAGAAATGCAGAAGATCGAAACAATTCCCTTCAAACTCACCTGAATTTTGGCTCAAATTTCCCTTCCGACGTCTTCGATTCCTCGCGTTTGCGCCGCGAAAATAAAATCGCTAGGAGCACATTCCATAGGCGAATTCGACCCGCAAATCCGAAGCAAACCGCAAGCCTCCAAGCTCTTCAAATGGGGAAAGAACAAAATGCGGAATAAGAAATGGAACCTAGGCCGTATTTAGCTCAAAAACCGTCCCCTGAATCGCCAAATCACGGCGCAGCCGGCAATACTCGAAGCGCTTTGTTTCTGGCGAATAAGAAATGGAACCTAGGCCGTATTTAGCTCAAAAACCGTCCCCTGAATCGCCAAATCACGGCGCAGCCGGCAATACTCGAAGCGCTTTGTTTCTGGCGACGAAATCCTCCATTAATTTGCCTGCGATTTCGCCGGAATGCCGAGCTCCCCTTCTTCCATGCGCCAAGTTGAACAAGGCCATGAAGGCACAGACACATACAGCGACATGTCACATACCATAGCATCGCATTCACCTTCCGAGACTTACAATTACGAATTAACCCCAATATAATAAGGAATTCATGAATATTTAACGAACCGGGGCGCTGGCCCCTTTTTATTTCCTTCCGGAAATAATATAATATTCGTTGCTAATGCGGGAGGGTTGAAGGGCTTTGCGTGTGCTATTTATGAGGATGGATAAAAAGGCGAGAACACGGAACTGGCTACGACCCTTATAATGGTTGACTGACATTTCCAGGGGCGTCAATACACGGACGGACTTCTTTTCATAATTTCTCCATCCCATTGCGTTTTACATGGTAACTCGGCTCAAAATATGCTACGGTTCTATGAATCTCAAAATTCATGGATATAAAGCTCAATTGGTTTTCTTCATAACATCCAAATCCCTCGAACAGTTAAATGATTGTCCTCACCTCCAGCTGTGTTTTCAAAGCTTTGTCCCAATTGAATCGCTCCAACGCGTACAAGCATTTTCGTTTCAGATATCCTAACATTTGAAATCATTGTTTCAAATGCATCTTCATAACTCAGACCATATCACTCGTCTCCATGTGCAAGCATTTATATAAAAATGCATCGTCATCCACTTTGAAATTGGTTATGGAAAATTATATATAATTTAGACCATATGACTCGCAATTGGTTTTCCAAATAATTCGTTAACTTCAATGTTGATTATGGGTAAATTAGGAGATTATATATAATTTTCATAACAAATAGTTTTTTTTTCACTACTTCTTCTCCTTATTTCAAGGATGGTACTTAGTCATTACAATGATATATTCGTTAAGAGTTCAACATATTGAACCTTAGTGGGGAGGATAACAATCATTCATCAAGATGGGGTGCCAATTGTTGGGGCGAGGGACACCCATGTGGGGCCTCAAGCCACCAACGTGTCAACTGTATGCCTGTCATCAATACCGGAGTATGGGAAAGGACATTGGTTAATGAACGATGATGCAAACCTTGGTCATGGGAGGTATAGACCGGCCTGCACCAACATAGAAGCATGAGGAAGGGAAGCACTATGATACCAGATGGGTACCAGTCAAGGACAAAGTAGTTGATAGGGATGAGCGGGGAGTTAATTGCACGAGGGAAAAGGACAAGGCTTGCAACTTAACCAGTCAAGGACAAAGTAGTTGATAGGGATGAGCGGGGAGTTAATTGCACGAGGGAAAAGGACAAGGCTTGCAACTTATGGCAAGAAGAGGTGGAGTGATGATGCTACGGGGGTGACAACGAGGTCTTGAACTAGTATGGCGAGTTTAAAAATGAAAGGCATTGACGACTAGGCATCTGGGCTGCATCTACACTTAGAGGAATGTTGGAGAAACTTGGAGTAGTGGCAGCAGGGAGGAAATAGGGAGGGACGGGCTCAGGGGTGCTCTGCCACCTTGGGTTGCCCCAACATCCACAGATGCAAGTGGAATTTGTAGTGAAAAATTACAGGTGGTCAAGCGGGACTCACACCAGGTGCTAGCACGACTAGAAGACATTGGTGGGTGTGTGGGTTTGTGGGTAGTCTCGGCTTTGAGCATAGCAAGGTGGTAGATTTCTGGTTCATAGGCACGATGACCAAGCACTACACTAAGGGTGGACAAGAGAAGAGCAAGAGGATGCGTGAGTCTCTTGGGTCACCTGTGTCCTCTGGTCTGGTGGCTCGAACTAGAGCAACATAGGTAGCATGGGAGGCAGGGACTCATTTTCACAACCTCTACATGGAGGTAGCATGGGAGGCAGGGACTCATTTTCACAACCTCTACATGGATTATGAGAAGCAGGTGGCTGCAAAAGTGGAAGCGATCGTGCGAAAGGAACATATGGAAACCTCAAATAACGAAATTATAATGAGGTGAAAGATTGGGTTACTGACCTAGTCTACTCACATACTTGAGATACCAAATACTTCAAGCTAGTAGAAACATACTGGATATTGAAAGCTTTGGTGGGCTAGGCATTGGAGAAGCAACATGAGGAGAACATGACCACCCTGCATGCCATTCACATTTTTGAGGGGAAGTTCGAGCTTCTATGCAAATCACAGTTTGGGGTCAGGTTCATAGCTCGTCCCGAGGGGGAACCAAGAGAGATAGAAAGCCAGCCGGAAGGAACCTCCAACTTTGCAGGGTCCAAGGAGAAGTCGATCATGGTGGACGATGACCAGCCGACTCCAGGGTTTGACCAAAAAAAATGCTAAGGGAAAGGAGTCTCTCAGCCTTGCAATTGGTTGCCAGGTTTGAGGCTTGAGTCCTATTTTGCTTTGATTTCGAAAGGTTAGCAATTATGTTGGAATATATTAGATATATTTCCAGTTCGCATCATTATATGTCTATGTTTGAAGTAATCTCAGACCTTTGTAGTCTAAGTAGCGAAATAGTATCCATGACAATGGTTTCAACTTATGGCTTAAATTCTGAATTAGGGGTCTAGTTTCCTACATGGTAGATCGATATGTTTGTATTTTTTTACCGTACATGATAGAAAATCTTAGATCTTTTTTTGCTTAAAAAAAACAATCATTCCTCAACTAAACCCAATTGATAGAATTAACAAAATCTTTATTAATTTTAGAGATATAGATAGCTCAACATAATGAAAAACTTAATTCCCTAGCTCGCCCATGTATGATACTTTGGAATATTATGCAATACAAAATTTCTCTGTTTTTCTAAGTTATCTTGTGATAGCATTTTGTGATCAGTGAAAGTAATTATTATGATTTTCTATTTGATCATAGTGTTGGTAGAAATTAGTGTATGATACTATTCCTAATATGCAATACAATGCAGGGGTGGCAAGCGCAAGGGGAGTCTCCATGATCCCGGAGGAAATGTGATTGTCTATTATGCTTGGGGGATTGGAAATGTTTCAAACAATCTTGTCAAGGCTTATTTGTTGTGGAGGCGTCTCTACATCACAAAGGAAGAAAGCTTCAAAACATTAATAGCTTTGGGGGACTCTATGTTGGCTATGAAAGCCATGATAGACCAAGCAATGCCCTGGGGAAACAAACTTAATACACTCATCTTAACGATAAAAAAATATTCTCCCCCATTTCGATCAAGTCTTGTTCTTTCATATAAAAAGAGAGGTGAATGGCGTGACAAACCATTGGGCCAAGGTGACCTCCTCCCTAATCCCTAAGTTATTGATAAAAAATGGGGTGCATGACCTTAGCCCCATACCTTAACGAAATTCCATGCATCCTATTAATTTGCATTCAATGTCAATATGCAGATGGACACAATGTGGGAAGGACGACAGGTGGCCTCCATAGTTTGCAGATTTGTTTTCTATGGATCATACTGAGGCTATTCAATGCAACATGTTGGAACATCTATTGATATGTGGGATATCGTCGATAATGGGGAGTGACAAGGCTTTTGTCATGGTGAATTCTGTCTAGAAATGGTGGAGTGGTAATGGGTTATTTGGTAATGAGGTTGGTTAGGATTTAAGGGAGTGCGAAGAAATCTAGTGCAGGATCAGTTCATCTTCTGGCAGAGCTACGCAAGGGCATCCGTGGGAAGTGGTTTTGAGTTGTTCTTCAACTTCAGTGTCGATAATATATTTTTCTCCTAGTGTTTCTTATGACCCAATCCAGTTTAGATAGGATAGTATTTGTATGTTTCTATTAGTTTTTTATAAAGTTAGAATTGGTAATTGTTGCTTGGGGACTATTTGGCCCGGTTCCACTTCATTAAGTTGCATTATACAAGGCATGTTTAATCCATACAAGGATAACCCATATTGGAAGGAGATTCATCGAAATCTTTGTAGACATGAAGAAATTATACAGGCCAACAACAATGCTCTCATGCACATTTCCTAGAAAATCACAAAGTTGGAGCAGACCAATATCATGAATACTGCCAACATAATGAATCTCCTTCTCATCCAGAAACAACAGATATATTATGTAGAAGTTGAATGCAACATGTTCCATTCTTTGGTTCTTCCCTAGCATCTAGTTTCTCTCCCTCACCCCCAACAATCATCGTTCCGAGAATTCATGACAAGTAGACTTAAGGGAAGCTGAAATCGTTGGTTAGAATCATGATCCTATGGAGGTTGAAGAAATAGGCTCCCCTCATTCAGCTGGGAGGCAGGAAGCTCAAGATAGTGTACCTCCTTAAATAGCTTTGTATTTGTTTTTGAGTTGTAAGTTTTTTGGGTAAATTTGTCAAGTAAGTCACTTGCAGAAATACTTAGAATGTTTGTATAGATAAGGATTTAGAGTATATGGTAGTTATATTAGAAATATGTTCAGTTTTGGAATAAACTTTGGAATTTTTGAATGTGATCATTGCTAGCTTCTGTGCAATCATCTTTAATTAATACAAACGTTTGTCTCGGTTAAAAAAATATATGCAATACAATGCTAACTTTTTCTATATTTTTCTTAGTTAACTTGCTATTGTATTTTGTGAACATTGAAAGCAATTGTTTTGATTGTTTATTTGATCACAGTGTTGATAGAAACTAGTGTATGATGTCAATTGGGTCTAGCTCAGGTGGCTAGTAAGAATGATTGTTATCATCTCCACCTAGGTTCAATTGGCACACTGACATGTTGAGCTCTTAACGAGTATACTGTTCTAATGGCCTTGAGCCCTATGTTGAAAAGCTTGTAGTCCATAGTAAAAAAAAAAATAGTGTATGAAAGTGATTATCATGATTGTTTATTTGATAATATTGCAGATAAGAAAATGAATGTCAACACATGTTGAATTGTAAATGGTTTGACAGTGCATAGTGTTATTGGATTAATCGGTAAATACAAACATAAACTGATCTCCCTAGATCCACCTAGATCTAGAACAAAACAAGACAAGACATGATGCTTTTCCTAAGCTCTAATTATTGAATTTATTATCAAATAAGAGAAGGGTGACATACCATTTAAATATCGCTTCCTTGTATCTTTGTTGTCCTCGCTCTACTTCGATGCTCTTGTGATATTGGATCTGCAAGGGAACACAAACCAACCAAAGAGAAAGAAACAATAATATACTCAATGAAAACTTATGCATATGATCAATGAATCATACAATAAAACGAGAATGGTTTTATGGGAAAGAAACATGCCACTGCATTATATTAAG
>CBVK0101173047.1:0-17795 GCA_900067695.1 Picea abies | reverse complement strand
CAAAAATGATTAACCCATGCACCTTCAAACCATTGTTATTACACCTTATAAACTTGCCAATGTATTCGGTGCATATTCACATGTTTGTATTCCAATATTTTGAGAACATTATGATCCAAAGCTTTTCATATGATGACTGAGTGAAAGAAATGATAAGGATAAAAGCAATAAGACCAAATCCATTACAATTTTCAGAAGATCGGAACAAAACCAATAACTTTTATGCCCAAAGGTTTAGGAATCAAATAATATCTAAATGTGTAAACGAGACATAAGTTCGAGAAAGCCTTTAGCAGTCATGTAATAAACCAGTGGTCAAGTGTCTTTCAGCAAATCAACCAAAAAAACGATGACAACCTAGGCAACGAAAGAAGTGTTTTCACACTTGCAGTTGTGAAAACTGAATTGAAATCAAATTGTAATTGTCGTAAAATGAGATGAATGTCTAGAAGTACAATGCGACAATGACTTATCGTAATACCACAAGGGGTGTAGGCAGCTTTTTGAGAGCAATCAAAAAAATTGGGTTGGCTGCCAACATGGCTCAGTTTGTTTTCACAAACCCTCCCTGTATGCTGTGTTTGTTTGATTACCCTCCCATCCAGTATGGCTCCTGTCGTGAGATATGAACCAAACGGTATCCAAACCCTACTCCTATACGACGATGCCAAAGGATATTTGGAGAGAAGTGGCTAGCTCATTTTCATTAGGAATTTTTAGGGTTTCAATTTACAGGTTGCCCAAGAATTCACTTTCTCCTTTGATGGTTGTAGAGAGAAATTTGGTGATGTGCAACTGGAAGTTACCGAGGAGTTCCTGATTCAAGCCACAGGGTTACCAACAAGCAGTCAAAGGTGGTTTAAAAACAAAAAAGTGGAAGAAGTTCCTTGGACCCTGTTGTTTACATCTCAGAAAATAACAAGCTGTGATAAAGGTATGCCCATTTCCCTCCTAAAATCTCGGTAACACGATTTGCTTACTATGGTAAAGAAATTTGTTACCTGTGAGGGACGTTTTGGGATTGTATATTTGTATGATTTACGTCTGCTTATGATTTTTATGGGTTTCCCTTTGAATATGCCGTATTACTTACTGAGGAGTCTTTATAAAATGGGGAAAAGATACAAAAAACAACGGTCAGACTGTAGCCTTTTTCATCACGACCTAGTTAAAATCATGCTCATACACCAATTAGAGTCACAGAATGATAGATGAGATTCATTCATAACCCAAAATGGCTATGGTAACCCTGATATGGGTGAGGTATATAAACTCGTGGTAGAGGAGACCCTTGTCCACCCAATGAAATCTCTTTAACCTTCCCAGATTTGTGTCTCTTCCCCTAACAATGAACCCTTGATCGATCCCAAGGTCATTGAACAATCCTATCAGCAGATTATAGATCCAAACGACTATGTTAAAAATGTAAAGAAACCTACAATAAAGAGATCTAAGAGTAATATTGATATCAATTTTAAAAACAAAAGAGCTGGGAGGCTAATTTCTAGGAGACTTCGTAACAAATAGAATTCTCATTCGAGTTCAATCAATATGATCGAAGTTCATGAAAGCTCTGACTCTAAAATCGAGAGGTTCCTCACTACAGAAGAATTTCAGTCATCCGAGCCACACCTTGATCGGCCCTATAATTTTGTTGACAATTTACCTCCTTTTCTTAAAAATAATCTAGACTTTCCTGGTGTCAAATTAATTAATGAATCCACTGTTGGTATGGAGGGTGCTCCGGTTCACAAGCAAGTTTGTTCCCATGCAACCGTTGCATAGTCAAATTGTGAAGTCTGTCTATCATGGATCGATAGATATTATACTGATATCCCTATCCTACAGTCATGGGTTAAGGCTTTAAAGGATCAGATTGATGTTTTAACGAGCGAAAACCAGAGACTCGAATCTGTTATTCAAGGTAAAGAAAAGCATATAAAGACAACAAGCAATGTAGTATTTAAAAACGTGGAGGCTGCAACAACCATTGTGAATTCCAAGGTTACCTGATATGATTTGATTTTATTAGTTTGAGGTATGATTCTTCATTTTAAAATAGGATAATATTGTTACAATTAGGTTATTTTATTTGGATTGCATTTACTATAATAACTAGCTACAAAATCGCAAGATTCTATAGCCATTTATGTTAATTCGAATTATGTAAAGTAGTGGTTGAAAATGTATCTAAAATCTTCCTATTTTCCTTTTCTTTTAGGATATTCAGCAACCCATATCCGAGGCATCCTTGAGACCTTACAATCATGCATTTTGTATGGACAGAAATGAACTATTATTAGTTTTGGAGGATTTAGTAGAATCAGGGTGGTTGCATCCCCCTTTATTTTTGAAATAAATATTTGATCTCAGGAATAGAAGAAATTATCTTTCCTGAGGCCTTTATAAACCTACCATTTTGTAAAAAAAAACATCTTGGCCTGGGGCTGGAGTATGGACAATTACACACGGACTTGAATGGAATAGAATGCATCTTACAACTTTAGCTTTTGTGTATGATGTTTTAGTTTAAGTTATGTTTATTTCGATGTGATAATAGATGGTGATTGATTTTGTCTTCATTATTTATTATGAGTTGAAATAATTCATTTTTACATGTTGTCCATATGTCATGTTTTAGATACAATATAGGGTGATTATCGTTTCAATTCAGATTACGAGATTTGTCTCTATTTTTCTGTTGAATGTTTAAATACAAGTTCTTACAAGAAGATTTATCTCACTATAGTTACTGTAAATCATAAGATCACTGTGACTGTCTCCATTATATGTTCTGTTATCAAAACTCAGTTTCTAGCATATTGTTTCTCATTTATTCGGAGCGATCTTGAGATTCGTTGCAGGTTTACTTCTTGGATAAGGTGGCTGGATATTTTATATTGTACAGACATTGGATGCATTAATAGGTTAGTCTGTTCTTTTATTTCATTTGCTTTCTTATTATAGAAGTTTTTTATATATAGTATAATTTTCACTATCTATACCTTTCCATTTAATTAAGTAGTTTAATATTTGATTTTATGAATGCATACAAACAAGAAAACAAACCAAAAACAAATAGTACTTTTGCTTTCTTTATTGCTGTCATTAAAAGAACCATTTTACATTCAATTTTTATGAGTTCAAATTAAAACTCATGATTTATACATATTGTATATATGACAAATAGAACTATTATATAAATATTATTTAGATAAACTATATATATATATATATATATATATATATACATGTACATATATATTTCAGTGATTATTATTTAGTAAGTTATTGCATTTCTTTTAGTTATTTTTCTCTTCCCTTAGGACTTTAGATTGGCCAACGGAGTCATTAAACCCATTAGAGTGAGTCAATCCAAATGGCTTGGGTTAATTAGACAACCCTGGACCAGATTCACTCTTCCAGTTGATGAGCGGTCAATTTTTCCCATCAACAAATGGCGCTAGAAGGAGGGCTTGAATACTATTAATGGCACATGGAGGTCGCAAGACTCCTCCCCCACCTACCCACTCACCTATAGTAACTAGAATTCGTTCTAATGACAACATTGTCCCTCAAACAACAACCACATCAAATGACAATCCACGAATCACCATTGAACCAATAACTCCAAACCCCCCAGGGGCCGGCGTACAAGAAATTGTTCATCAATCCCTCATAAGGATGCACAATTCCTTGGCCCGTATCAGACAACCAGGTCGACCTTTGAACCAACCATTAGACTTCTCTGATATTAGAGAGAAGCTTGAAGGTACTGATCTTACCCTAAACCCTACATATCCAGATCACATCCTCACTCCTGCAGCAGGAGGACCTGGTATTCCACCATCACCACCTCCTTCTCTCCTTCTTCTTCTGGAGAAGAATCATCAGACGAAGGTACTTCTTCATCTCAGCCTTCGACACCACCCACACCTATGGCCAATCTGAACAATCTCGCCAGACCTTGGCTCGATCAAGATGTAGTATCCATACCTGGGCCCCAACATCCTTTGCCTAAAAATCAAGAGAAATGGCCCCCTAAATTTGACCTAGATTCCAAGCAGATTGCTAAGAATCATATCAAAAAATTCATGCTAGCCATTAGGCTCCATGGAGTTGAACACAAAGACGTAGTATGTAGAACTTTTCCTTACACCTTTGAAGGCAATGCCTCTACTTGGTACTTTTCCCAACAACCCCACACCATTGTGTCATGGGATAGATTCGAGTCATGTTTCCTTGAGAAATTCGGAGACGGAAAATCTCCTAAATTCCTAGTCATGGAAGACTCTAGATCAAAGATGAACCCCAAAGAAAAGATAAAAGACTTTAATCAAAGGTTCCTAACATAAAATAATCGAATCCCCATGGACTCAATGCCTGCCAAAAATCTTATCGTCGCATACTACATGGAAGCCTTACATCAAAACATAGCCATTTGGGTAAAAAGGTCCAAGAAAGCCACATTGTTAGAAGCCTTTGAAGAGGCGATTCAAATCGAGAAAGATATTCTCAACCTAAAAGACAATATCTGTAACGAGGCAGAGACTATTTCATCCTCCAAGAAGAAAATCAAAATTCTTCCTAGACCTCCCCCCCAAAAAACTCAATCAGATAGTTCGGATCTAGAAAACTTACAGAAGGTCATTCAGAAGTTGTCTAATCAGGTTATAGATTTTAGAAGATTGGCTGAAGAAGCTTCTTCAAGCAAATGGCCTTACAAACCCCCTTTTAGAAATCCTTTTCCCATAAACCGGCCTAACTCAAATTCTGAAGGCCTAAATCTAGAAAGCTTACAATTTGCTATTCAGACGATTCTAGAGGCACATGATAACTTGATTCCTCCCAAGATTCCTGAAGACGTGGCTGAACAAGAGATCGTGGAAGAGGACAAATCCTCTCCCAACATTTTCGGACATTTTTCGGATATCATTTTTCAAGCTAATTTCGAAACAGTGCATCCTTACAATACCAGGAGCAAGACAACAAATAAATCTTCCTCTAAAATCGGAACTAATGCACCTCAAAAATAGTCTAAATCAATTGAAACTAAAAAGAATTCAACAGCCCCAAGTTTAGAGTATGATTTGATTAAGGATCTCAAAAAACTTAGAGCTAATATTTTTGTTTACGAATTATTGAAATTCCCTTTTCTTCTGCAAAAAATGCTACAGAATATTGCAGAAAATAGCAAAAACAACAATCCAAACAGCAACAAAGGTGCTAAAAACAGCCCCAAAACACCTCAAAAGGTATCCATCAAAACAACGACAGAGTCTTCTGATAAAAGAGACCTTGTTGTAAAAAGTGTAACAAATGTAGATAAACTAGTTTCAGGGGCTGCGACTAAAAAACAACAAACTTCTGCTGTTAATACTCACAGAAATGTCCCACCATTTTTGTTGACTTTTGAAAATTTCAATAGGAATGTACATATCTGTATGGTAGATTCAAGTGCATCGTCAAATGTAATTCCTTGGTTTGTCTACCAAAAAATTAATGCCGAAGTTCAACTTTCCAACCTGAAAATTATTTAGCTTGATTGAACTAGTGTTAAAGTAATAGGTGAATTAAAAAATGTTCTTATTAGATTATCATCTAATCCTAAAGTCCATCAAGTTATTGATATTATTGTCGTTGATATCCCTGAAGTATATGGCTTGTTTTTAAGTAGAGATTGGTTCGAACAACTACATGGTTATTTTGCAACAGATTGGTCTCACTTCTGGCTGTTCGAGAATGGAAATCCTAACAGAATCAAGGTAAATCACGAGCGTTATCTTAAGTTCACGGTAACTGATTTAAATGATCCTAATGAACCATTCACTGCTTCCGCCAATTCACTTGAAATACAGGGGATGGACACTTTTTTTGACAATTTCATGGCTGAAACTTCTACCATTACTGACCCGGAACAACACTCCGAAATTATGACATGCACACAGTCAACAACCCTCTCTCAGTGGTCACATGCACCTGACGAAAATCAAATTTGGTCTCTTTACTTTGATGGATCTAAATATAAGGAAGGAGCTGGTGCAAGATGTGTGATCATTGATCCAGCAGGTAACAAAACTTTGATTGCTTTCCGGTTAGAGTTCGAATGCACAAACAATACGGCTGAATACGAGGCACTCCTGCAAGGTCTCATAAAAGCACTAGATTTGAACATTCAGAACTTGATAGTCTTTGGTGATTTGAAAATTGTGGTTAGATAGGTAAAAAATTATATTCATTGTTTATCTCCACACCTGAAAAGCTATCAAATTGAGGTATGGAATTTAATGAACAAATTTTCTGCATTTAACATTAATTCTATTCTGAGATTGAATAATTTTGAGGATGATTTGTTAGCTAATGTTGCCTCTAAACTTTTTCTTGCAGAAGGCCTTTCTCCAAATGTGTTTTTTGTCGAATTTTCGTTCAGACCATCCGTCCTGAACAACATCACAAATTGGAGAGTCTTCGATGATGATCAGTAGATCGTCAGTTTTCTGCACATGGAAGAGACTTTCCAAGGTGCAGTCATCGACGAAGGTACCCACGATGAAAACCTTCGCGATTTTACAATAATACCAGATCCAAGATCCCCAGAGTCTACATCGGATATGGTAAACTCTATCCCAAAATCTATGGTTAGATTAGAAAAATTTTATGATCTTCACGATAAATTTAGAAAATCATTGAATTGTAAAACGAATAGTTCTTCCTTGACACATGAAAAAGTAAATTTAGGAACTAAAGATAACCCACAGTGCATCAATTTGGGGTTGGGATGTTCTGAGCAAGAAAAGACAACATTTATTAAGTTTTTTAAGGAATTTAAAGATGTATTTGCTTGGATGTATGATGATTTAGAAACCTTTGATCCTAACATCATACAACACATTATCCCCATGAAACCCCAAACCCAACCTTTTCAACAAAAATTAAGAAATATGCACCCAAAACTTGAACCGGCAGTCAAGAAATAACTAAACAAACTCTTGAATGCTAAAATAATCTTCTCGGTAAGACATACCTAGTGGGTCTCTAATCTTGTCCCTGTAAGGAAGAAGAGTGGTGAAATTCAACTATGTGTCAATTTCCAAAATTTAAACTGAGTGTTGTGCCTCTTTCGTCACCTTGGTGAGAAAATAAGAGTTGCTTGCATACCCAGTTGGGTCTGCTGAGCAGGACAGCTATAGAGGAAAGAGTTAGAGAAAGAAAAACAAAACTATAAGCAAGAATTAAACTAATACAAACTAAAATCATAAGCATAGGGACATAGAGATAACAAAAACAAAAAGACCCATGTCACCAATGTTTGAGGCTTGATCTATTGATGAAAACAAAGCACCAAGAAGAAAGGGGACTATGAGTCCCTTCTTCCTCCAAGGGAAGGCTCTTGGACCCTCACTAGTAGCTCTTATTACAACAAAGAAAATGAAAATGGTGGTGAAAGAAATCTTTGCAAATCCACTGAATGGTGAGATGGATTGCTCAATGAAATGGTGCCAAGGTGTTCTTGTCAAGTAAGGAGTCCTTAAAACAATATAGGCATCATAACATTACTTTTAATTCCTTGAGAAAATGAGGTGCATTCATGGCTTTTTATGGCATTGCATTGGGTTATTGTGTAACTGCTTTGTATTGTGAAAAGAGGCCATTTAGGGCATTATTAGGTCTTTGACCAACCCACCATTCGGATCCATCCTGGATTTGGAGGTCAAATCAGCTTGGGAGCTAAACCATAAGTGGTTGGGAGGCCGACCATATTCATAAATGTGTCGTTTATCAGGTGCGTGGCTTTTTGCGCTAATAGCCACGCATTGTGTGCATATGCGCACATTCTACATTCCTGTTCCGCGCATGTGCGTGCGTGCCCAATGTCTGCAAAGCGCTCTTCAATGTTTCATTACTTTGTATAGTTTTTTCCCTTTTTTGAATGCTGTGAGATTAATTCAGGGCCATGAATGAATTCATTACTGTTTGACAATGCTAAGTTCTTGTAACCATGTGCGCACGAAATTTCAGTGATAACAGGTATGGAACTTCCCGGCGTAACTTGGGTAGTAGTGGTAGTGGAAAAATTCAGTGCTCTATACCCAAAAGGGAGTGATGATGTAGGTCTAGGTGTTACTGGTGTGCCAATTGCAACTTGGCTACTCACCACATTACCGACGGGAATAGTCGGAATGTGAGGGACCATTGTAGAATGGGCCATCTAGAGAGAAAAAGTAGACCTTGGGCCAATGGACAATGTGTTTAGACCAACGAATGGTGTGGCCGTAAAAACGATGGTACCAGTAAAATGGTTCAGGGGTACGGTGTAGGTAATAGGCACGTCAGCACCTATTCCTGCTCCATAAAGATCCCGCACCATGCGCGGCGGACTTCAAACAATGTCTGCGGTCCAAAAGGGATCATTGGCTAAAGGGTTTGAATGAGACCCAGTTGGAATGTCAGAAGGATTGATGATGATAAATTCACTAGCTGAATTTAGTTGGAGGACACGTCGTTCATATCCCTTCGGAATGTGGAAAGCTTCCGGAGAATCTGAAACAATTCGAAAATTCCCTAAAGGAGTGGGAACTTCTTCTTGGGAAGTTGTAGTGTCTTGAACCTCACTCTGTTGAGGAGATTCCTCAGTAGAATGAGGGGGTAAAGGGGTGTTCTGTTCCATATTTTCTAGAGGAAGTCCCTGTAGCCTCTGCGAATGGTGTGGATGGTCGATGTTGATGGAAAAGAGTTGGCGAAAAAGATCTATGGCCAACTACCGAAAAGAAACAGCATATTCTAATAGAATCTAGGAATCACAACCAAGCAAACATGACCTTCTCTCGATGACCGTAATAGTTGGTGATGAAATCCAACATCACGTGATCAAGTCAAGAAGGGGTGGGAATATGGTGGAATAGTTACAATGGCGACCTGCTTAATGGACTTATGCCTTGGTGCAAGCTTCCACGCAGTAATTATGGATTTACCCTCCAAGGAGCCCGAGTGAGTTTGACCAATGTTTTCTCCAGGTACAGTGAGACTTTCCTTCACTGTCACCTTGTGTAAGACCCTAAAGATTATGTCCACTAAAGTTACCAACTCGCAGTCAGCCCTTGGGTAGGTATAGTCGACAGTCCGATCTGAATGTACGGGCAAGGTATCTAGCCCAAAATCAACTTGAAAGGCTTCCACTCAGTAATTGTGGATTTACCTTTAAGCGATCCCCATAATACAATCTGACCAATACAATCAGTCAAACCATGGAGGGATAATCTCTGTAGCTTTCTCGAATGCGACCTCGTGCGTAACCCCTGTGTGAGAGGGGGATCCCAGGCAGACTTATACAATAATTGGATTTTGACTCTCCCTAGCTTAGGATGCTAATGTTTGTTTTGGAAACTTTGGAGAGTTATTATCATAGCCTAATCCAAAGTACTAGTCCTAGTCTACTGTTGGTGGAGGATCCTAAAAAAAAAAATGCTCTAGATAATTTTTAATTAGCATTCATTTTATAGTTGTTCTTTACTCAAAAGGGGTGCATGGAAGTGAAATGGATGGAATGATGACTCAGTCCCCAAAAATGCATCAAAGATTATAAGAAGTCATTTCTTTTCGATGAACATCTATCTAAGGGAGAGAGAGAGAGTTCTTTTCACTAACAAGCACTAATAAGGAATGTCCTCAAACAAATTTTCTTCAATCAAAACCGATGTGGTGCTAAAACTTTTGAAATACCTTCTAATATGCAAAATCAATCATGAAGATGTCTCTTTATTGTTTGTATGTGAATAATGATTAATTCAAAACAATCCTTGTCTTGCTAATTATCTTTTGGGATCAATGAAAATTAGACTAACACAAGTAGGTTTCGTACAAACAATACACCCTTTCATTGCGATCAAAACAAGAAGTGAAAGAAAAGAAAAAATCAAGAACTACACACCAAAAGAAATGTAGAAGAACAATAACCTTAACCAAAAATAAATTAAAAGATCTGTAGGCTTCTGATGTCCTTCACCGGATTTTCTCGCTCAGTCAAAAAGGAGAGAACAAAAATGCATTGTCTTCAAACTCCCAACGATAGAAAAACTCAAACAAAAATGAAGAAAAACACAAAATCTAAGTAGCGAGGTGTTTGTTCTTCAAAAAGAAAGATGTCAAATTTGAAAAGGAAGAAGCATTGACTCACATGGAGACTCAGCAAGTGAAACCCAGAGGTAAAACCCTGAAAAGAGCAATTCTGGAATGTTTTTTGGATAAAAGAGGGCTGGTGCTCTGTTGTAAAGGGAAAGGAGCATTATAGCACTATGTGTAAGGCACTCAGGGAGCGTTGGCACTCTGTTAACACAGGCACAGGGGCCCCAGGTTCAAAAATCTCCTAAAAGTGTCAAAAAATCCAAAAATTGCAGTTTAGTCTCGTCAATCAGGCTGAGTGTAATGGGGTAGGGAGTTAATCAGCTCATGAAATCAGTCAAAAAGGGGTGAACTAGGTTTGAAAACAATCAAGGGCTAAGACAAGGTCTATGAGGAGAAATAAAAAAAAAAAAGTTTCGATTTGAGGACTCCCCAGCGGAGTCATCAGTTTCTGTTGTAGGAAAATCTCCCTGTGGACAGGTAGATTGCCTCAAAGAGATAGACCCTTAAATCTAAGATAGAAAGTGCTTAACATGGACAATGACTTCCTTTCAAATCTATACAAACTAATGCATGAGGAGGAAGGAGAATAGAAGTACCTTTTTATCGACGTTTGTCCCTGCACGCTCCGAGTTGAGCTCCAATCTTTCGCTCCTCGATGAACCCTGTAGACAAACAAAGTACGACCACTTCCTACTCTATTGATATTAGCTTGAAAACATATCTATCTATCAATGATAAGTTCATGTAAGATCAGACACAAACTAGAAAGAAACAGGCCAAGCGTGTCATATTAATGAGAACAATGACAATAGTACTTACAATCGTAGATGCGAATGCGTCAGCTTCGTCAAGTCCCCTTTGTCTAACCCTTGCTCAAAATATCCACGATCTGGATGATAGCAGCTTCACTAATCACTCTCCTTTAGTTCACTATGTGTTTCCTATGAGATCATAGGTTTCATGCTAACAATTCTTCCCCCTTTTCACCATCATAGAGCCTGCTTATATAGGTTAAGAGAGGCTTAACCTCTTGAAGTATCTTTAGGGTAGGTTGAGAAATTCCCTCCTTATATTAGGCATCTTTTGATTGAACCAAGAATTTGAATGCAACTACCTTCCAAATTTGAAAGATCCTCCCCTCATTCTCCTCAACGGGCCAACCACTGCCCAGATTAGACAACGCTCCCTCAAAAGGGGCATCAGGGTGTTATAACACTCCCTAGGAGGCTCAAGGGGAGAGACAATGCTCCAAATATGGGTAGCGCTCCTTCAGAGAGGTGGTTTGTTGTTATAACACTCCCTAAGACCTTATAGGGGAGCACCAATGCTCCTAAGGCTGATGTAGAGGAGCAATCTCCTTCAAAATCCTAGTTTAAGAGCTCCTTTCAGGTGGTAAGAGTTCCTTTACTTCAGTTAATCATTCTCCCTCCTC
Organism: Picea abies; assembly: GCA_900067695.1. Lineage (NCBI taxonomy): Eukaryota > Viridiplantae > Streptophyta > Pinopsida > Pinales > Pinaceae > Picea > Picea abies. Next base: position 6,241 of record CBVK0101173047.1, on the reverse strand, counting down.
CAAATCAAGTGTTTGAGGTATTCTAAGTGTCTCCTTGGTTTCTTCATCATGGCAGTATGCTTTGTTTGATGTTTGCGACACTTGTGAACGACATGCGACACTTGCGACAGTTGAGAGGAACATGCGACATTTACGACACTTATCGAAGCGAGAAATATTGAGGTGTAACAAGAGGTATTAAAAAAGGGTGCCTATCGTCTGGTTGATTTCGAAGGGAATTCTTTGGTGGAGCCTAGAAATGGGCTCTACCTCAAGAAGTATTACTCATAGATAGGTCATTGTGGGTAACTTTTTGTAACATATGTATAGTCTTTGTACTATTACTTTTTGGTTTCTTTTAAGTTTTATGGACGTGTCGTTGATATTATCTTTCGTCACTGTGGAAGATGTCAAGTGATTATGAGGTGTTCATTGGGTATGCAGATGGTGCTAGTCGACACACTCGGAGGCTTGCCTCTGCAGCTTGGGTAATCTTCACATCTCAAGGCTAGTTGTTATCTTCTGGAGGTATATGCTTAGGTGACACCACAAATAATGTCACCAAGTATAATGCAGTTATTGAATTACTTCGTGATGCTTTGTCATTGGGTATTTCTCATTTCTGAGTCTATATTGACACTCAACTAGTTCTATCTAAATTAAACAGAGTGTATTGGGTTCATGATCCAACTTTACACCAACGATTCCTTAGGGTACGTCTCTTGGAATGAAACTTTGATTATATTACACATTTTCATGTTCCTAGGAGATTAAATCAAGTTACAGATACTCTAGCTAATCAAATTTTAGATTGGCATATTGCACACATATGAAAGAACATTGACATAAACATGTAAATACATTTTTTCACATGTGATCCATAAGACACAAAAGACCAAAAAACCATATATAATATCATAAAGTAACCAGAGTACATAGATGGACGCAAGGGCCTCAAAAATAGGACCAATAATGAGTAACATGGCTTATGCCCTCAAAAAATATATACAAGTGGGGCTCATGGCATGTAAAATGTCTAAATAGGTTCAGGGCCTATGGGCCCTATTATACTGGTCCACAACATGGGCTAAACACCTAAACAATCGGACCAGATGGTGGCAGGTCCTCAATATTTGCCATCGGAACTATGCGAGTGAGTGCAGTAAAGTTTCGCTCAACTCATCTAAGTACCCTCTCAGCCTCCCCAACTGGGAGGTGTCCTGCTACTGCTGGTCCCCCGACAATGACGGTTGCAGCCCCTGGCCGAGGATGACACATGTTCCTTGCATAATCGATAGGTCGTACTGGGCCCATGTCTGCACACAATGAACACATATCCATCAAATACTTAGGCATAACAACAAAAAAATGATATATATAATAAAACGACATAAAAACTACATATACAACAAAAAAACTACAAGGGTGGAGACTTACCCATTTCCCCTCGCTCCTCACCAGGAGGTACTAGTATCTCTAGGTCTCTCAAAAAATCAATCTCAGCATAGGGGTAGTCCTCTATAACTGGGGTCTACCATGATAGCCATGCAAAAAAGTCATCATCGAAGGACTCATTGGTCCCTCCACCACCTTGTCGCGGCAGTAATGTTGCCCATCTACATACAGCAGGAAAAGAGGCCTGATGTCCTCGTACCACTACCCGAGGACTAAAGCTCGGAATTCTCTCGAAAAAGAATGAACACAAGATAGTCCTGAACCCAAAGTTCCTCTGTGTCAGCTGAAGGAAATCTGTCAATTGCCTCTTCATACACTCCAGCAGTGTAGTACTCCAGTCAATAATTTGTGCATTCAAGCACTGGACAACACAGTTCATTTGTACAGAAGACACCTAATGCAAGGCCGTTGAACCGGTAATCTGCCAATGAGCAATAATATTTCTTGTAGCGATAGGTTAGTGATATTGCTTATGGGCACCTGGGAGCTCAAATGGTTTGTCCCAGCCTCACAATGTAAGGCTATCAGTTCCACTATGTTATGCGGCCATGACGGAAATGTCCTGAAATTGACTGGTTCCCCTCTCCTTAAGAGGCCAGTCAAAAAGTAGATATCCTCAGTGGTGGGCACCAATGATTGCCCCTCTAGCATGAAAGCTTCTGTATCAAGGTGCTAATAGTCAACCAAGGAATTTAGTAGCCTCGGTTTCACCTTCATAAATGGACATAGGAAGAACTTTAGCAAACCACATTGCATTGACGCGACCATGACATTCAGATCTCCCGCAACCAACTCCCCAACTTCTTCGTGCTCCCTTTCCCTCCATTGGACATACATCTTGCCAACACAACAAGGTTCAGGAGGGTGAGTGAGTACTTTTTTTTTATTTTTGTCTATGAAGGGAGGTCCATGTGTGCTGTCTAGGTGAAAGTTGTGTGTACATGTAGGCAGGTTTTACTCTGCCCGAGTGTACACGTGGTCTGTCTAGAGACAACCTGCGTGGACCTAGGGATAACCTTTTAAAGGTCGACGCCCACCCAAAAAATGGAATAAAAAGAAAAAATCAAGAATTGAATAGCTAGATAGGGGAGTTTGTACTTACTTGGTCCAGACGGAAGTTCATTTCATCCCTTGTAGCTCCCGGAATCACTATTTTTATCAAAGGGGGTCTTTTGGCTCTAGAGTCAATTTCCAAATCAACAATGGTGATAATGTGCTGCCAGCTTCTATTTATAGATTTTTTGGCCTCTTTTTGTCACTTTTTTGGCCTCCCTTATCATTTTCTTCATACCAAAAACTATTTAGAGTGATTCAGGAGTTATATGGGAGGGATTTGATCGGGTATCGGGACATTTTTTTTGAGTTTTGAGTAAATTTTAACGGTCCATAAAAAAAATTTTGACGATCAACTTTAACATATAGGTTAGGTTTCTACCATTATTTTTGTATCTCATTGTCTTTTTCATTTACCATAGGATCGATCCCATCAGATTGTGACACAGAACTATCATTTTTTCTTTAGAAGTGTCGTAACTTGATGGTAGAGCCTACCGAAACATATATGCCATAGGTAGATCCTAGTTGCATTATGGTATTCATGCTGTCTCTACAACACTATAAGCTCAGGAGTCCTTGTAGTTTTTCCTGAATACGAGTTTGAGCCTCATTTGCATGATTTTTCTTCACTCTTGACCTCACCCTCAGGACTCCCAAAATATAATAGGTCTTCTTTTAAGCCCTTTTCAAACCCTCTAAATATGAAAATATTGTCGAGCGATCTTGTGGCCTTTCATGATTGTTAAATTGAAATTTGAAGTCACGTCTATCCTGTGGTAGTTTACCCCTTTTTCGGTTCGGACAGTCAACTGTACGAACAAAGGTATACTCTATGGAACTTCAGCTCTATAGAAGATTACTCTCAGGTATAATTTTATCTCTTTTTCGGGCCTGAGGGACTAAACTTACGAAGAAGGAACCCCCACGGAGTCCATAGTTAAGCTCTTTTCAGACTCCTTAAAATTGAAAAGATTGTCAAGTGACCTTATTCTTTCACACTCGTTAAATTGGTCCAGAAGAACATTCCTGACAGAGTCCATAGTTAATATTTTTCAGACTCCTTAAAAATGAAAAAATAGTTGAGTGATATTGTCCTTATCACACTCGTTAAAATGGTTTTGAATCGATGTCTCATCGGTGCTAGTTCACCCTTTTTCGAACAGAATAGACTATCTTCGAAAAAGGTACCCCAATGGAGTCTCCTTTTATGTTTTTTCAGACTCTCTAAATATGAAAAACCATTGATATTACCTTCTCTGGGCTCGTTAAAATTACATAGAAGGATGTTACCATTGTGTGTTTTGTTAACCGCATTTGCATACCTTATATATCGGCCTTGTAACAATTTTCTTCTACATTTTAAAACCATTGGCCCCTAGAGGAGATTTTCCTGAGTATCATTATTTTGAACATCAGTCTTGTCCTTGTGCCTTGAACTTGTATGTTTGCAACACTCGTTCCTCCTTTTTAACGTAATATTCCTTTATTCCTTTTCCACAATTATTGAAAAGGACAAAAAAAATAAATCAAATATACCCCAAAAAGAGGAAGGGAAAAGTATTTTCCTTATTGGCAGCATAATGAGTCTCCCTTGGATAAAGCACATATGTTCGTTTGTTCATCAGACTATGGGTTGTAGTACGACCTTAGGAAGCTTTTTCTCGCTATATAGAGTTGTTTCCTCCACCGTTTGGCTATCCTTCCAAACATATGGAGATTTTGCGTTGCCTCCTGCTTCATAGACTTATGATTAATGCCATGCTGCCTGAGTCCCATCATTTGTTGTGCTATTATCCAAGGGAATTTTGTCACGAATCCTGAGTCGAACCCTCTGTAATATGTCTCTTGTCCTCATACCCGACCATCCTAAACATCCAATCAAGTCTTTGTTCGAAATCACTGAAGCCTTCAGTCTGATCATCAAGATTATCAAGTCCATGACCGACGAGCCATCAAAGACCTCTGGGTAGTGCAACTGTACACTCATATTACACTCCTACCCGAGTTTTGAAGATTTTGAAGTTGTTGCTCAAGCTCTGAAGATCTCATCTCTAGCCATCAGGTCGTATTAGCTTCTAGAATATGGGTACTCTATATGTATATCTTTTTGATTTCGAGATGTAGCTCCACTGTGTATTGTTCATGGTTACTCTTTATATAGTTATATGAAATGGATCTATAGTGTATTTGATTGGTGGCCATGATTCTATTTTATCCCGAGCATGGGTATGCCCGCCTTGGTGAGACATTTGTTATTTTGCAGACATTCCCTCCCAGTTTATGATCATTGGGCTCAATCGTTCGGTACATCAGCAAAGATTAGTAATGTATTTCGGCCATCAGATGCTCTTCTGACCTCACACATTAGGGGGCATATGTTATAACCCTAAATTGCACCACATATGCTTACCTGGCATCAGGCCATCTCATATCCATTCTTTGCCAAAGCACTGTTGAACAACTCTTTAAAAATCCTCCTTTATAAAGGATCACGCGCCCTACTCCATTACTCCACGCGTGTACACGGTGGTTGACCCAAAACAACCCATGTGGACTGAAAAAAGCACAAAAAAAGGAAAGTTGTCGACGAAACACAAAAGCTATGGGTGATTTAACTAAAACTCCCATCCATGCATGGCCAAGGGTTCGTCCAAATACCTAGCTCCTTCTAGCCTATAAAAGAAGGGGTAGGGGTCCCATTTAGGAGGAAAAATATAGCAAAGAAACTCGCCCATTTGCATATTCCCATTGTCCCAACCCTTTAACCTTTCCTTGTGCTAGAGGAGATACAAAGCAAAGCAGTTGGAGGACAGTCGAAGAGAATCCCATGATCAGGTTCATGGAGCAGTGGTTGGTCTCAACTTTTGTAAGTTGACTCATTCAAAGTAATAAAGAAAATGTTTTTCCCGTCCCAATTCATGACCTTTTTATAGTTTGATTAGTATATGTTTGGATTTCTAACCAGTTAGTATATAAGTAGGATGCATGCGTAGTTGTTGCTTGTCTTGTATGTGGGTCATCTTTGGAAGGAGTATTGTGAACAATTAATCAAGTACAACGGAGGATCGACATCAAACACCCAGAACGAGATAGGTTGATCTTTCCATGCATTTACTAAGAAAAGGGGATTTAAATCTAGGGATGATTTAAATCTAGGGATGAAGGTAGAAAGTAGTTTTTCTTCGGTCATATCTGCATGCAAAGTCTAAACCCTATTTGCTAGTCTATCTGTTATAACCCTAAATTGCACCACATATGCATACCTGGCATCATGCCATCTCATATCCCTTCTTTGCCAAAGCACTACTGAACAAATCTTTTAAAAACCTCCTTTATAAAGGCCCACGTGCCCTACTCCATTACTGCATGCGTGTACACACTGGCTGACCCAAAATAGTCCACGTGGACCGACAAAAGCACGAAAAAAGGAAATTTGCTGATGGAACACAAAAGCTATGGTTGAGTTAACTGAAACTCCTGGCCATGCATGGCTGAGGGTTTGTCCAAATACCTAGCTCCTTCTAGCCTATAAAAGAAGGGGTAGTCCAAATACCTAGCTCCTTCTAGCCTATAAAAGAAGGGGTAGAGGTCCCATTTAGGGGGGGAAATATAGAAAAGAAACTCTGCCCATTTGCATATTCCCATTGTCCCAACCCTTTAGCCTTTCCTTGTGCTAGAGGAGATACAAAGAAAAGTAGTTGGAGGATAGTCGAAAAGAAGCCCAGGATCAGGTTCGTGAGATCGGAAGAGC
>CBVK0101173046.1:0-28752 GCA_900067695.1 Picea abies | reverse complement strand
TTTTTTTCTTTAAAATTTTGAAATATAAATTTGCACAAAATCACTATTTTTTGTTGTTTAAAATTCATTTCTGAATACAAAAATGAATTCAACATCCTGAAAAAACCCTACAACAGTGATATTATACAGAAATAATCACTCAAATTTGATTTGAGGCAAATGTCCCCAAAAATATGGCTCCAAAAAAAATCATTTCATAGAATGTTTATTCTACTGCTATTAAATAGTGTAAAATAAAATAAATTTAGATGATCAACCTTTATATGTCTTTCCCAATTAAAAAAAATTGAAAATTAATATTATATTAATAAGAAACTGTCAAATCATTTGATAGAGCAACAAGTGAAGTGATGGTTGCCAATATGTTCTTTTCTGTTTTATATTTAGGGTAGTCTAAACTTTCAACTTTTTGGATGTTTTTCTGTGACCTTTTCCATTTGATTTTGCCCAAAATTCTGTGAGGAATGGTTGGATCTGCAGATTTGAGTGACTAAGTTTATATAATTCTAATGCTTAAGAAGTTTTTCAGTAAACTAAATTCATTTATGCATTCCAAATTTATATCACCCAATTACTACCCAAAAAAACCAAAAATAGAAGACAAACCCCTTTATCTTTTATTTTGATTTCCATGCTCTTGAAAAACATATACCAATAGCTAACTAATTGTCAAATATGGGCAACTTCAAAATCCACCTTAAACCCGATAGGTTAAAACTACATGTTGAATTTAATTGCGCCAAACAAACCAAAATGCTCTACATTTCGGATGAGGAGATTTTCTACACTTTGTGCTTATGGGTGGTGTACTAAATGAAGAAGTGGGCACCATCCACTGTCCATGCAGGGCAGAAGTGGGCACAGGAAGAAGGTGGAAATAGTTCCATGATCATGAAACTACGACTTTCAGTGTTACGGATCTGTCGTTGTCGTCCACACTGTTTTATCTGACTCACCATACGCAGACTGTATGCTTCCGTATGCATGTGCGACAGAGCATCCGAAAATTGATCAGAATCTTCTTCACTGCTGCCAGACAGCGTGGGATCAGTAGGCATCATTTTTCAACTCTGAGACTCCATGGAACGATCGGTAGGCATAATTTTCAGCCCCTTCTCCTCTGTAGTTTTTCTTCAGCCTCTCTGCCACTTGAAAGGCCCAGCAGATCTGCAAATAAACAGATGTTTCCGTTTCTCCCTTTGATTCTCAATAATGGACGTACCTATTAGATGCCAGCAGGGTGTCTGTCATCCATTGAGTCCAGATCATAAAGATGACAACTGACTAATTTATGGCGGATGACTGGTTATAATTGAACCGCTAGAACAGTTAGACTACGGCCTGTGGGGCGCCATGCCGACAGCTATTTGTCGCTGTCTGTCATTCTGATATATCTATTCTTTCGTCATGGTCAATCGATGGGAAAGGGCTCAAGGACTTCCAAGAATTCCGTACCTACAGCCTGGAAGGCAAGTAACCGACAGAATTACAGGTGGACTTCTACATCATGTTCATTGCTTGCATTTATACCTCCATCAACTGCGTAATACGGATATTTTATATTTTTAGTATTTTTGTGGCGGCCAATATTCAGCCTGTTACCCATTGTATGGTGTCATTGTATGGTGTTTTAGGTGGATTATAGGTTTTCAGCTGCAGGGGTGGGAGGTATTAATAGAGAAAATATAATAATGTATGGTGTCTCAAGTGGATTATAGGTGGTCTATTGCAGGTGGATTATAGGTAGTCTGTTGCAGGTGGATTATAGGTTGTCCAATTAGAAAGTAAGTAACAGCATTCAATGTTGTGTAGCGGGCTGAATATTATTGATTATTTTTGTGATGTCCAATTTTTTATAATGTATCAGTAATTCCATATTGTTTTTCTGCTTTAATTTAATAAGGTTTAATGGTGAAGCTTGGAGAAACAAATTATTGATTATTAGGCAAATTCCTGTCAAATACAATGAAAATCATCAACACTTTTTTTATTGAAATTCTGAAAATATTATCAAAATTATGACTTTATTGAAACTGTGAAATAGAATTATCAAATTATCACTACATTTGAAACTGTGAAAAAAAGATTATCAAAATTATCAAATTTTCCTTACTGTTCTATTTTGAAATTCCTACCCTGTACAGCCATTTAGGTGGCCAAACTCTTTTTCACAGTGAAAAAGTTTACAATTCTATGGTTTCAAAATTTGGAACATATCATTGGGAAAAAAATTGTTTCTATTTTGAAATTCCTACCCTGTAAAGCCATTTAGGTGGCCAAACTCTTTTTCACAGTGAAAAGTTTACAATTCTATGAGCTATGGACCGAATCCTTATTTATATAGTTTCAAAATTTGGATCATATCGTTGGGAAAAAAATTGTTTATTTGAAATAATTTGTTGATGGTGGTAATGTAACCTTATAGTTTCAAAATTTGGACCATATCATTGTGTAGAAAAAATGGTTTATTTGAAATTATTTGTTGATGGTAATAATGTATAAATTTTTAACAAAAGTTTAGATGTTTTATTTTATAAAGGAATAATTTGTTGTGATATGTTTTATTTATATTTAGAAAAAATAAATCTTTAACTAATTAAAATAATGTTAAATTACATTTCATAATTAAAATTAAAAAGGCAGTTTTAAAAAGAATAATATTTTAAAAAGCAAGCCAATACTCTATATAAATCACTGTCAAAATTTTCAAAGAAAAATCATGTGCTTTCTTTATACAACGAACCTTAACTGTGTACCTAAAACCAAAATACAAAACCTTAGATTGCAATTTTATATGGCCAAACTTTTCTATGAACCAAGGTTCTAGAATTTATAAAAAAAAATTTAAATAATGATAATATTAAAAAGAAAGCCAATATTCTATATTAATCATTCTCAAAAGTTTAACATAAAAATGAAATATCTCTTTATACAACTCACCTTAACTGTATACATAAAACCAAAATACAAAACCTAAATTATATGGCCAAACTTTGCTGTAAACCATGGTTCCTCTGTAACTTAAAAAATTGATTGAAAGTAATAATGTGATAAAAAAATTAAGTCTGCAAATCTCATGTAGTTTTTTTTCTACATCAGAGGGACCTTCGAGAGACGACGAGAGAAACACTAATGAACGCCGGGTAAAGTTGATATGACAAACTGTAATCTAAACTTGTTAGAGAAAAACCAATGTGATTCGGAGGTTCTTCAACAAAAGAATAAATATTCAAACCCGAATCTGGAATAGTAAATTGGACTATAATTGCACCGACGGAAGTTAACTTCATATCTAGATTTCAAGACTTCACAATTAGAACTTAAAACCGAGATTTCAAGACCAATTAAACCAAAACCAATTACATGTGTGGCTATAGGTCTTTAATTAAAATGCCAAACCATTGTCTTCAAAAGCCATTGAGTTGGCAAGAGTCCCTCCCTTTTTGCTCAAGTGGGCCCAAGCACATAAAAGTATATGCTAGTTTACAACTTGAGAAAGTTATGAACATAAGATATATAAAGTAGCAAGAAAATGGAAAGAAGATTAGTGAGATTGGCTTGCTTTGAACGAGTAACATTAATCAAACAAAAATTGAATTACATGATTGGAAAGCAATAAGCATAAAAATGGAAGGTATGTGTAGAAGTAATAAAGTCACGTAACTTGAACTAGCAATATTGGGAAACCCTAGCTCTAAGCCCATGCAAGCCACTGTATGACTGATTTAGGATCCGCCACAGTTACATACCAGCACAGATCTAGCACGGGCCGACACCAGCTCTGACCCGCAACTATGAGCGTCGAAGAGGGGGGAACCCCCCTCATATAGCAACATTACAACCAACGATAGATCAGGAACGAGAGCAAAACGGCCCACGTTTGAGCCGCCACAACAAATCCGGGAACAACTCTTTGCCAGAGAACAGGGATTCAGCAAGGAAATGGAGACGGAAGCCAGCACGTCCCATCCAAAAGCACCTCGCGGATGGGAGCCTAGAAAATGCATCCCGCAAATGGAAAAGTCCTCAAGATACATTATAAGCTCAACAAGGGTAGGGGAACATACCTAGTTTATGCAAGAACATGCCCTCATCGGCAAATTTCTAGGACTCTGGCTATCTGAAAGGGATTTGAACAAATGGATCAAACACTGGTGGAACCCTAAAGGTGACTATGAAGTTCAGCTCAACTCCAAAGGCTTCTTCACAATCATATTATATAACCCAGAAGACAGAGATCGCATCTTTGAGAACGACCCATACTTCTACAACTTGGCAGGGCTATTCCTAAGATTCTGGACAGAGCGCTTCAGCCCGGACAAGGAGGACTTCACAATGGCACCTGTCTGGATCCGCCTATACTCCCTTTCGCACGAGTTCTGGTTGGAGGAGATTTTCATGGGAATAGGCAACACAATCGGCCAATATGTCAAAGCCTCAGAAGCCACAAGGCAACATAAATACACCTCATACGCCCGAATATGTGTTTACATGAACATAGCTAAAGATTTACCAGGAGCAGTAACACTGGAGTATCAGGATGAAGACTGGTCACAAACCCTTGACTACGAACACATCCCTTTCAGGTGCAGAAAATGCCATGAACATGGCCACCTGTTTCGGGACTGTCCACTCAATCAACAAGCTTCCAAAGCCAGTCAAAACCTGCAGAAAGATGGCTTCACCACGGTCTAGACAAGGAAGAGAAATCCCCCCCAAAGGCAAACAACTGACCCCAAACCTAAGATCTTGACCAGGAATGCTTACGATATACTGAGCCAGCTACCAGAGGATGAGGAAATTCAAGATCCACATGAAGGATTATAGAAGAACAAAGACCAGAACCCTATACCCTCCTCTTTCAGTCCAAACAAAGAGATCCATGCAGACGAAAAAGGGGATGGAGACGGAGATACTTTAATGCAAGTGGACGCCCAAGACCTAGCAGGTATTGACCTGGAGAAACTGGAAGAATCTCTCAATCAGAAGGATCTGCAAGCCCTTCCTGAAGAGAAACTCAGAAAGGTACACAAGGTCTTTCTTGATTCAACAGCGGGATCCACAACACGCTTAGGCATAGCCACTGAATCAAGCTTAGGCTCCAAAAAGATACCACGCGAGAACAAAAGGAGGGGACAAAAACCAGTACATCAACTAATCAAAGAAGCAGGAAATCTCATGATCAACTCAGGTCAAATACATAAGCTCTCGGAGGGATACCTCCACCCACACCCATCCTCATAATGATGAAGATTATCACTTGGAACATTAGAGGACTCAACGACAGATCCAAGCAAAGGATTCTCAGGGACTGCATCAAAGCTGAAAGCCCAGATATTCTAATGTTACAAGAAACGAAATGTGTAGGAATGGAAGCCAAAACCATCTTTCAACGCATATGGAAAGGTTGCAACTACATCCAAACAGACTCCTCGGGAGCCTCAGGGGGTTTAGCCATACTGTGGAACCCAAGCCACACTACTCTTAGTGGACCCTTTTCCACTATAGGCACCTTGTTAGCTCACTTTGAAATAACAAGCTCGAATCAGGAGGGAACCGTCACCAATGTCTATGGGCCCCAAGGACAACAGGAAAAAATCAAATTCATGGAAAGGCTGGCCCGAGTAAAATCACTGGTAGCTACACCCAACTGGATCTTAGGAGGTGACTTCAACATGATCATGTCACTGGAGGAGAAAACAGGCGGGAGCAAGAGACTTGAGCAAGATAGTGGTAAGTTCAAAACTTTTCCTGAGTAGCTAAAGTTAGTAGACATAGAGAACAGCAATGGCACCTTCACTTGATCCAATCATAGGTCAAGAAACCAACATGTAGCCTTCCGACTGGATCGCTTTCTCGTGACGGAGGAATTGATTGAAAGAGACCTCTGCATGGAAAGCCTAATTCTCCCCAAAGCGGGCTCTGACCACTGGCCAATCGCCCTACAGCTGGCAATAGAGGCAACACCTAAATTTAAACCATTCCGATTTGAAATTTTTTGGCTCACACACCCAGATTTCCAGCAGCTGACAAAAACTTGGTGGACTCAAGCTGAAGTAGACCATGGCACCAAAATGTACAGATTTCAACAAAGGCTCAAAAATTTCAAGCAATTGCTCAAACACTGGAACATAAACACTTTTGGCAATATATTTCAAAGCATTAAGGACACAGAGAATAAACTAGCTGAGATACAAAGAATTTTTATCTCAGGGGCTCGAACTGTTGAGCTCATGAAGGAAGAGGAGGAACTACAAGTGCAATTGGAGCAAAGAAGAAAACAAGAAGAGATACTATGGAGGCAGAAATCTAGGGTGCAATGGCTTAAAGAGGGGGAAAATAATACAAAATTCTTCCATAGAACCATGATACACCGACGACACATCAACAAAATAGTCCATCTGGAAAATGAACAGGGCAACTTGATCAGAGAGCACACCCAAATCGAAGAGGAGCTCAATAGATACTATCAGAACCTCCTTACGGAAACCAAGGTGAACAGAAATGAAGCCATCACTCGAGTTACCAATCATATACCCTCACTAGTAACCCCTGAACAGAACGCAACTCTCATGAGGCAAATCACTCAGGAGGAAGTGGACCAAGCAGCAAAAGCTATGCCCGCAAAAAAAGCTCGAGGCCCAAATGGCTTCACCATTGACTTCTTCCATCACTGCTAGGACATAGTAAAGAAGGATGTCTGGGAGGTCGTAGAGGAATCACGAACGTCGGGTCAAGTTCTCCAGGCTCTCAACGCAACCTTCTTCACTCTCATTCCAAAGGAGGAAAGAGTCACAAATCCCAAACGATTCAGGCCCATAGCCTTATGTAATGTAATTTACAAGATCATTACCAAGGTGATTGCAAATCGCCTCAAGCCAATACTGCCTTATGTCATTTCCAAGGAACAAGTTGGTTATGTCGAAGGAAGACAAATTATGGATAGCGTCATCTTAGCACATGAGGTGATCGACTCTCTCAAATCAACAAAAACTCCAGGTATGTTAATCAAACTTGATCTCTCAAAAGCTTTTGATAAAGCCAGTTCGCAATACCTTAGAGCTATCTTAAATTCCTTTGGATTTGACCAAAATTGGGTAAATTGGGTTTTGAACCTCACCTCTTCGGCCTTTTTCTCTATCCTAGTCAATGGAGTCCCTTCCCAACCTTTTTCTCCCTCCAGAGGTATTCGGCAAGGGGATCCATTATCACCCTTCCTTTTTGTACTCATGGTTGAAGGCTTGGGCCGCTACATCAAATCAACGGTTCTACAAGGCTCCCTCAAAGGCTTACCCTTGCACAACATTCAGTCAACCCCCTCACACAGCCAATTTGTTGACGATACCCTTCTCATGAATTGCCCCATTTCTCGCAAAGCCAACAAGCTCAACTCCATCCTCTCTGACTTCACAGAAGCCTCCGGCATGACGCTGAACCTAGAAAAATCCAAGCTCTTCTTTTTCAACACTCCAGCTACGGTTCAGTCACATATCTCCAAAATCTTGGGCATCCCCAAGAGCTCCCTTCCATCCAACTACCTGGGCATTCCTCTCACAAGAGCACCAACCAAATCCATCTCCTGGGACAGCCTCCTCCTCTCTATCTCAAACAGACTGGCTAACTGGACTTTCAGAACGTTAAATATCATAGCCAGACTAGTCCTGCTAAAATCGGTCCTACAGACCCTACCCACCTATCTCTTCACCGCCTTAGCAGCTCCCAAACAAATCATTAGAGTTGTAAGAAACCTCCAGAGAAATTTTCTTTGGCAAGGCCTGCAGCCCAACAAGAAATGGGCTCTCGTAGGATGGGATAAGGTTTGCGCACCAAAAAGTATGGGTGGCCTTGGGCTCCAAGACCCTGGAAAGCTCAACCAAATAATGGGGGCCAAGATATGGTGGAGATGGATGAAAACACCAGATGCCCTATGGGCACAAATCTGGAAGAAAAAATACGCTCCCTCCATGCAGACTGATCAACTGATCAGACACAATGTTCGAATATAGGGTTCAAACATTTGGAACACAACTTGGCAAAACAAAGACCTAATACAAAAACATGCCTTTTGGGAGATCCACAATGGGGGTAGTGCAATGTTTTGGCAAGACTCATGGCAACAACTTAAACCTCTAAAGGAACTAGCAGAGATAACACCCCTCCAACAAGCTCTTAATTAAGATCCTCCACTCAAGGTAAAAGATCTATGGAAACCCCTCGAGACAAGATAGTCGTGGCGACAGTGGAAGACCTCCAGCCAAGACTTAAGAGTCCCAGATGATTTAAATCTGTCAGCCTGGCACCACCATGCAAGACACAGGAAAATCCCCATTAGAGAAGGTCTAGACATCCTCAGATGGGGACACTCCACAACTGGCAATTTCTCAGTAAAAGAAGCCTATTACTTACAAGGCAATTACCACAATCAAGAAACGAAAAATATTTGGAATAAAATTTGGAACAAGGCACTTTGGCCAAAGGTTTCCACTTTCCTCTGGTTAATCATCCATAACAGAATTTTAACTTGGGACAATCTTAGGAGAAGGGGCTTCATTGGGCCCTCAATTTGTGTCTTATGTCAATGTCAAGAGGAGACCAAGGAGCATCTTTTCAATGGCTATCATTATAGTCAATCTATCTGGGACCAGGGAGCTCAAATAATGTGCAGATCCAACCAAAACAGAGGCAGCATCAGAGATACTATTGAAAATTGGGACTCAATCAATTACAACAACCCCATACTGAACTACATCTGGCAACTCCTCCCAGGGTTTATTCTCTGGCAAATATGGAAGGAGCGAAACAAACGCATCTTCCACTCCACAAAATCTACTCCAGATTCAACCTGGGACAAAGTTGTCATGCTCATCAAAGAAACAATCAGAAGTAAGAACTGGCAACCAAGGGACAAGGAATGCAACGAGGAGGAATTACGTACTCTACAAAGGTGGCAACTCAGATTAAATGACTCATTGGCAATCAGAACACCCAAGAATCAAAACATCAGTCCAACCACCTAGACCCCTCCTCCAACAGGATTCATAAAGATTAACTTTGATGGAGCTTCAAAAGGAAATCCAGGACTCGCCAGCTATGGAGCTGTGATCAGGAACCCCAAAGGGGAAATTCTAATCCTGACAATAGGATATCTGGGGGAGACCACAAACAATGCAGCGGAACTAATTGGCCTATTGCAGGGTCTTCGAATTGCAGTAGCCCTGCACAGTCATAGAATCATCTTGGAGGGTGACTCACAAATCATTATCCAGTTAATCACTAAAATCCTCCATGGGAAATCCCACAGAAAATCTCTCCCAGCTGGTGTCTCTCGGAGATGCTCGAGGACTTCAAAAACATCCTCAGGGACAACCTCAACATCATCCCTTCTCATGTAAAAAGAGGGGCAAACAGAGTGGCTGATTGCCTGGCAAATGAAAGAGTTTCCAGGGAACTCAAACAGATATTCTAGGAAGCAAGCAGCTTTGAAGCCTCAGACATATCCAAGCAATGTCAAACTCTCGCCAGTAAGGATTTCCAACCCCCAGATGGGGTGCCACGCAGAGCAGGATGGGCACATGGAGAAGCGCCAAGAGGGGCCATTAATGGTGGCCAACTGCCCTCATATCCCCGCTAGTTATGAGGGGCATCACTTTAGTCGGCCTCCACCTTTTGACGGAGCCTCTCACTCGCGCGAAGAGGTCGGTCAGCCAGAGCATTAAGTCCTCGACTTTAATGGCTACAACCACCATTTATGTCCTTATCAACCTTCTCGGCAGCCTTAGAATGCATTTGCAACTCACAGAGTCGAGCAAGAATAGACGTGCAGGGGAAGTTCTGGCTCTTGTCCTCATTCTCATCATGCCACGAGCTAGAGGAAGACCCCGCAGAGGAGCAGGGTGGTACGCGGCTGACTCTCAGCGGAAAAGGCACAAACGATTTGAGCGAGCTCTGGTTCTTGCTAAGAGGAAGAGACCCAGGGAGGCCACAGCAGTAGATTTTCCCCCCAGAACTTATGTTGAGGAAATTCCGTCGTTGGAACTCCCCCACGAATTCTCTAAAAGTCGCATGTTTACGGTTCCAGACAATTGGAACCCCCCTGCGTTCATTGGAGCAGAAGCACCACCTCCCCGCCCACGAGAAGCACACGGTCCCAGCGACGCTCCCACTGAGGAATTCACCACCTGCCTGAGGAATTCACCACCTGCCTAGTAGAGGAAGAGCTGCCGGAAGGCAACAATGAATTGCAGTCGCAGAGAACGCAACATGCACACTAGGAGACGGACGCTGAGCAAAAGTCGCCACCCCCACCACCACTTCTTCACCTGGAGCACCTGAACTTGATCTTCGAGGTCTGCAGCATGGTGGACGACCAAATCTTCAGGGTTGTCCACGTTAGCCAACACCTGGATATGTTGTACGCAGCTTACTCCAGTGCCACCCCACGGTGACAATGCCCCACCTGCGCTCAGCTCTATACCATTCCTGTCAGAAGTGGCAAGGAGACAGACGACCGTGAGGATACCAGTTAATAGCTTCTCCTGTTCAACATTGTCTCAAACTCTCTCTCTTTTTGATGTTTATTAGAGCTATAGCTCTTCTAGTTCATAGCCATGTTAGCGTTAGCATAGACATTATCAAACTGATGTTGAAATTGGTCATGCACCATGGCTTCCTTCGGGCAGGGTGGCAAAACGAGATTTTGAACTTGCATGCTATTTTGGATAGGCTAGTTGTCTCGGTTTCCTTCACAAGCGGGACAGCTGGCACCTCCATGTCATGGTGTAATTTTGAAGCATTAATATAATAGGATCTACTTTTTATTTAAAATAAATAAATAAAGAAAGTCACGTAACTTATTTATAAATTAGATGAAAATATATTGTAGATAGATGATAATTATAATGTAAATGGTATGATAAGTATGGAAGGAATTACACATCTCCATGTTGAACATGGAAGGAATTACACATCTCCCTCATACTAAGAAACACACCATTGAAATGTTTTAACCATGATCCATCTTAACTCCAGGTCTATCATGCTCCAAGAGGAATAAAATCCCTTGAGATGCAAACCTTTCCTCGAGTTTTTTCAATCTAAAAAAAAAATTCACCTCGAGGGACTTGCTCCCTTTAGGTGCATGATAGATCCGGAATTAAGATGTATCTATATTGGTCTTAACCTAAATCCATGTTAAATGATCAAACAATTTACACCTCAAGAGATTTGATCCTTCTCTGTGATTGATAGATATGGACTTGATATATATATATATATCTTAACTCTAGATCTATCATGCATAGAGAGGGAGGAAATCAAGTCAAAACCTTTCCTCAAGTTTTTTCAATCTAAAAGATATTTTCACCTCAAGAGATTTGATCCCTCTTAGTGCATGATAAATCCATAGTTAAGATAGATCTATAATATATCAATCAACATTTTCTGCATATATAAAGAAGAGTAAAATCACATCTCCATTTTTCAAAAATAGTTTTATGTTAACTTACATGCAACTTGGTGAGAGCAAACTCATGGAGAATTGTTATTTCCTTCAATAATAATATTACAACTAGTGAGCACGATGAGAGGATTTTTCAATAGTTAGTAAATCAAAGGTCTTTGAAATCTCTGTGGCATGAATTATATGGTCATAATTCGATACATTAATTATCAATCTGGGTTTGTAAACTTACAAAGTACTAGGCACAATATATGCAGAGCTAATTTAAAAGTGTCTAACACGCCATTTTCTAATGAATTTTGAAGAAAAACTATAATTGTTCATCTAATAGTGAATATTCTAAGGTAGAATTGTAGGTTGAATATAGAACCTTATATTCAACAGTACTCTCTTGGATTCACTCTATGAGTTAGATTGAGAACCTTCAATTGAAACTATAAACAACATAATTGAAAAACTTAATGTGTGTGAAAAAGATATCTATCATGTGTAGTTGTCGACTAATGAAGGATTGATGATCATCAATTGTATCAATCCGCGGCTATGACAAATCTTTTTTCATAGAATCACTAATTAAACTGGGAGGAAATCAAGCATGAAACTCATGTTCTCACAAGCATTAGTTGATCCACACAACATAAATGAAATTACAGTGTACTTTCATACACCAAAGGGAGGGGCCCTGTCTCCCTTGGTATACACTGCCAAGATAGACTATAATGGAGAGATCTTGATATGCAACAAGTTCTTTATTCTAGAATTCTCCCCCCAATTACATTGATCCCTCTTACATTTATACATATGGCTTACATTTCAAAGAAAGAAAATGGTTACAACAAAATGAGACTAGATCCAAAACACATGGATCTACGACCATCAAAAAATTGATTAAGGAAATGGAGCTTACTTAATGGATGTTAGATATGTTTGAATAACAAGGAAGCATAACAACATAATATTTGACAAAACCATATTCCCAAATTTGTCCACAAGATGCATAACTATGGGAATTCGGGCGCTACAGGATTTCTTGGAAAATCCTCCTTGTATATCTTCCCATTTCTCCCAAACCATTTCCTTTTTTGGAAAAACAGTTGAGTGACACCCAATTTGGGGTAGTCTACTCAAAACCCATGTATTCAATTTTCCTAATTCGTCTTCATCTACCCATAAATTCCATGGCAAAATTGCTTCTAGAAACATGCCGCTACAGAATTATAGTAGTACTACAAGAACCAGAAGATGCCCGCTACATGATTTGAACTGCATGAACCATTATTGGCAAGACCAAGTCTAATTCCTTTTTAGTTCATCAAAAATAAGGGAAACTAATGAAATTAGCAACTAAACATCTTATAAGCTTGCAATGGCACTTATCTTGATAACTATGAGGGAATAGGGTAAAAAGAAACAATAATGAGGTAAAAGGGGTGGACAAAAGTGTCAAAATATGGCACATATGTCAATGAGAAAGATACCAAAACATCGGCCCAACATCTACCCCACGCTTGAGTTTTTGCATGTCCTCGTGCAACAAAGTAGGCAACTGATATCTTGAAAGGATCCCCCTATAGACTTATTATGACCAACTGAGACAATTGTTGTTTGGGCACCAGATATAGAAGGATTTGGCTTGGAGAACCAGGTTGAGTGCCAATTGATTTTGTATTTTACTGAGGAGTTGTTTCCTGAAGTATATTTAGAGTTGAAACAAATGCTAAGATGCCTCCACATCAGAACTGAATACATTTTAGGTTTGCTTATCAAATTTAAAATCACAATTCAAGGCAAGTGGAAGTATTTAATTATGTAGTTTCACTTGGTGAGAAAATTGGAGTATAAGGAGATGGTTAATGACAACATGATAAAGGTAGACCAAGAAGCTTAGGATGGTAGGCTGGTAATTTCAAAATGTGGGACTTGTAGGATTAGAAGGTGAAATGGGATGGAATTTATGAGACGAACAAGCTACAGTAGTTGTCATCATAATTTTCCCAAATTTTGAATAAACCAAAAGATTCAAGACCGATCTTAGCTCAAATTACCTTGATGAAGATTTGGAATGGCACTTACAGTGTTATGTATGTTGGAATTGATGTGGACAACGTGATGTATGTTGAAGTTGATGTGTTGAATGCTAGAAGAAGGCTTGGTGTGCTGTTGTTTGAATTTTTTTATCATTCTGCTTCAGGAATCTACAAGAAAATATAGAAATATTGGCTTCAAAGACATACCCTTACCTCCTTCATCATGCATTTTTAAGAAATTACACCCATGAAATACTCAAAGGGCCATATAGGGAACACAACCCATGTACCGTTTTTTCTTAGTTTGGTCTCAGCTGGTTGCAATCTCTATGCAAAAAAACACCCTTGAAGCAAATTGTTAGAGGAACATACAAAAATTTTCCATCTATAGGAATTATGGGCGTGACCAGTTTAGGAAATCATCGCTTTGCATTCTAGTGGATACCAAATATTTACCCCATTTTTCTTTGTAGGAGGTGTACTGAGAATGCTAATGTACTGTCACTGAATATTCATCTTTGCACTCTTCTCCAACCATCAAAATTCTCCCACACCTACATAATTTCTTGAAATGAAAAACTACTTGAACAGGAACAGGAACAAGAAGATTTGGGAATGGCTACTGCATCAATTATGAGCATGTCTAATGAAGAGGATGTCACCTTCTTATTGCCTAGGTTGTTGAGCTATACTTGAAACTAAGCCAATCAACTATATGCGACATTTATTGATTTATTTATTGACTATCATACCCTACTTGAATAATGAACCCTTTCCTCAAGTGTGGGAGTATCTCCAATGAAGCCATGTGCACAACAACATCACAAATAAACTCATATCCAAATATGAAAAACATACCTCAATGATTTTCCGGATATGAGGAACCAACCGAAATGATTGATTTGATGCCAATAAGTGTTGAAGGAAGAAGTTGTGCTTTGGCCTGATGATTGCCTGGAACCAATCTTCATGTAGCCACTCATCTTTATGTTTTCTTCTTTATTAATACTTACTTGCATGTCCTCCTTTTTCATACTCTAAATATCTTCAAAGACTTGGCTCTTACATTCTTGAATGCACTAGGGATCTAGACATGCAAGAAATTCTTCAATCTCAGGCTCCAAGATATGTTCTGCATTGAATATTGTCTGTGGCTCTTTGATTTCCCAAGGATAATAAAACACAATAATTTGTTGTAGATATTGTTTATGGTACTTCTGTTCTTCTGCCATTTCCTGAGATGCATATCTATCTTCAATTACCACCAGAATTTGAGAAAGTTCTTGAGGTAGCATTCTTCTTTACTCAACAATTCTTGATCATTGCTAAACACTTCTTACTAATTGATAATCCATGTTTTACACATGGATTTATAGATCAAAACTTATAAAGTAAATTTTGAGGCAAAGCATGCACTCTGACTCTCATGCTACTAAGGCCATTATATCACCAAGACCCTATTAACATGAGTATCAATTCAAACTAAAATGCTAGAAGACACACTCACTTCAAGGTTAACCCCTTAAGCACTTCCCTAGCAACGACACCCAAATGTGGGGTGAATTATGTGGTCATAATTCGATACATTAATTATCAATTTGGGTTTGTAAACTTATGAAGTGTCAGACACAATCTATGCAGAACTAATCTCAAAGTTTCTAACACACCATTTTCTAATGAACTATGAATCAAAACTAACAGAACTGATTGCTCATCTAATAGTGAATACTATAAGGTAGAATTGCAGGTTGAATATAGATCCTTATACTCAATAGTACTCCTTTGGATTCATTCTTTGATTTATATTGACAACCTTCAATTTAAACTATAAACAATATAATTGAGAAACTTAATGCATGAGGACAAGATATCTATCATGATGAGTTATCGATCAGTGAAGGATTGGTGATCATCAACTACATCAATTTGCAACTCTAACAATTATTTGTCCATATAATCACCCATTAAACTAGCAAGAAATAAAGCATGAAACTCTTGTTCTCACAAGCATTAGTTGATCCACACAACATAAATAAAATTACAGTGCAAAAATTGAATAAACTTACAGAACAAAAATGAACTATTGGATAGCATATACCAAAGGGAGGGGCTCTGTCTACCTTGGAATACACTGCTAAGAAAGAATACAGTGCAGAGCTCTTGATATGCAACAAGTTCTTTATTCCATAATCCCCCCCCCAATTACATTAATCCTTCTTACAATTATGCATATGGATTACATTTCAAAGAAGGAAAATGGTTACAACAAAATGAGACCAGATCCCAAATACATGGATTTACAACCATCACAAACTTGATTAAGGAAGTGGAGGTTACTTAATGTCTGTTGGATAAGTTTGAATATCATGGAAGCACAACAATATAATCTTTGACAAAACTATATTCCCAAATGTGTCGACAAGAGGCGTAACTATAGGAATTTGGGCACTACAGGATTTATTGGAAAATCTTCCCATATCTCCCAAATTGTTTCTTTTCTTGGAAATATGCTCGTGTGTCATCCAATTTGGGGTAGTCTGCACAAAACCCATGTCATAAATTTTCCTAATTTGTCTTCATCTGTTCGAAAACTCCATGGAAAAGTTGCTTCTAGAAACATGTCTCTACAAGATTCCAATAGTACTACAAGAACAAGAAGATCCCCACTACAGGATTTGAACTACATGAACTGTTATTGACAAGACCATTTCTAATTCCTTTTTAATTCATCAAAAATAAGGGAAACTAATGACATTAACAACTAAACATCTTATATTCTTGCAATGGTACATATCTTGATAACTACGAGGGAATAGGGTAAAAAGGAGAAATGATTAGGTAAAAGTGATGGACAAAAGAGTCAAAATAAGACACATATGTCAGTGAGAAAGATACCAAAACAGTGGCCCAACATATACCCCACACCTGAGTTTTTGCATGTCCTCATGCAATAGATTAGGAAGCTAATATCTTGAAAGGATCCCCCTGTAGACTCGTTGTGACCAACTGAGGAAATTGTAGTTTGAGCACCAGATATAGAAGGATTTGGCTTGGAGAACTAGATTGAGCCCCAATTTATTGTGTATTTGACCGAGGAGTTGTTTCCTGAAGTAGATTGAGAATTGAAATGAATGCTAGATGCTTCCATGACATAATTGAATACATTTCAGGTTTGCTTATCAAATTTAAAATCACAATTTGTCTTGGAAGTATTTTATTTTTTAGTTTCACTTGGTGAGAAAGTTAGAGTATAAGGAGATGGCTAATGACAACATGATAAAGGTAGAACAAGAAGGTTAGGATGGTAGGATGATAATTTCAAAAGGTGGGATTGTAGGATTAGAAGGTGAAATGGGATGCAATTTATGAGTTGAACAAGATTACAGTGGTTGTCATCATAATTTTCCCAAATTTTCAGTAAACCAAAAGATTCAAGATTGATCTTACCTCAAATTACCTTGATGAAGATTTGGAATGGCACTTACAGTGTTATGTATGATGGAACTGATGTTGAAATAGTGATGTATGTTGAAGTTGATGTGTTGAATGCTAGAAGAAGGCTTGTTGTGTTGTTGTTTGAAATTTTTTATCATTCAGTTGCAGGAAGCTACATGAAAATATACAAAAATTGGCTTCAAATACATACCCATACATCCTTCACTATGCATTTTCAAGAAATTCCACCCTAATAAAACTCAAAGAGCCATATGGGGCACAAAAGCCATGTCCGATTTTTTCTTTGTTTGGCCTCAGCTGGTTGCATTATCTGTGCAAAATAGTACCCCTGAAGCAGGATGCTACATGAACCTACGAAAATTTTCCAGTTATAGGAATTATCAGCATGAACAGTTCAGGAAATCAACGCTTTGCATTATGGTGGCTACCAAATATTTACCCCATTTTTCTTTGTAGGAGGTGTATTTAGAATTCTAATGTATTGTCACTGAATATTCATCTTTGCACTCTTCTCCAACTATCAAAATGCTCTTGCAACTACAAAATTTCTAGAAATGAAATACTATAGGAACAAGAACATGAATGGAATAGAAATATTCAGGAATGATTGTTACATGAATTTTTAGCATATGTAATGAAGAGGATGACACCTTCTTATTGCTTATGTTGTTGAGCTATACTTGAAACTAATCCAATCAACTATATGCAACATTTATTGATTTATTTATTGACTATCCTACCCTACTTGAAAAAGGAACCCTTTCCTCAAGTGTAGGAGTATCTCCAATTAAGCCATGTGTGCAAAAGATTCAAAAATAAACTTATATCCAAATATTAAAATATATACCTCAATGACTGTCCGAATATGAGGAACCAACTGATCTAATTGATTTGATGCGAAGAAGTCCTGAAGGAAGAATTGTTGCTTTGGCTTGACGATTTCCTGGAACCAATATTCAATGTAGTCACTCATTCGCATGTTTTCTTCTTCATTAATAATGACTTGCATGTCCTCATTTGTAATACTATGAATATGTTCAAAGACTTGGCTCTTACATTCTTGAATGCACAAGGGAACTAGACCTACAAGAAATTCTTCAATCTCGTGCTCCAAGATCTTCTCTCCATCGAATATTGTTCATGGCTCTTTGATTTCCCAAGGATAATCAAATGAAAGAATCTATTGTAGATTTTGTTGATGGGACTTTTGTTCTTCTTTCACTTCTTGAGATGTATATCTATCTTAAATTGACACCAAAATTTGAGAAAGTTCTTGAGATGTAGATCAAAACTTATAAACTAAATTTTGAGATAAAGCATGCACTTAGACTCTCATGCTACTAAGGCCATGCTGTCACCAAGATCCTATTGACATGAGTAGCAATTCAAATTAAAAATCTAGAAGACACACTCACTTCAAGACTAACTCCTTAAGCACTTCCCCGACAACACCGTCAAATTTTGGGGAAAATTGTATGGTCATATTTCGATAAATTAATTATCAATTTGGGTTTGTAAACTTATGAAGTTTTAGGAACAATATATGTAGATCTAATCTCAGAGTTTCTAACAAACCATTTTCTAATGAACTATGAAATAAAACTAACAGAACTGATTGCTCATCTAATGGTGAATATTGTAAGGTAGAATTGCAGGTTGAATATAGATCCTAATATTCAAAAGTACTCCGTTGGATTCACTCTATGAGTTAGATTGAAAACATTGAATTGAAACTATAAACAACATAATTGAGAAACTTAATGAATGTGGACATGCTATCTATCATGAACATTTGTCGACTAGTGAAGGATTGGTGATCATCAATTACATTTATCTACATATCTGAAAATTCTTTGTCTATAGAATCATCGATTAAAATAATGAGAAATCAAGCATGAAACTCTTGTTCTCACAAGAATTAGTTGATCCACACAACATAAATAAAGTTACAGTGCAGAAATTGAATAAACTCACACAGCAAAAAGAAACTATTGAACAACATATACCAAAATGAGGGGCCCTATCTCCCTTGAAATACACTACCAAGAAACACTATAGTGGAAAGCTCTTGATATGAAACAAGTTATTTATCTTAAAATTCTCCTCCCAATTACATTGGTCCTTCTTACATTTATAAATATGGCTTACATTTCAAAGAGGGAAAATGGTTACAACAAAATGAGACCAGATCGCAAATACATGGATCTACAACTATCATAAACTTGATTACGGAAATGGAGGTTACTTAATGGTTGTTGGATATGTTTTCATAGCATGGAAGAACAACAACATTATCTTTGACAAAACCATATTCCAATTTTCATCCACAAGAGGCATAGCTATAGGAATTCAGGCGATACAAGATTTATTGGAAAATCCTCCTTGCAAATCCATCCATATCTCCCAAACCATTTCTTGTTTTGGAAATCTATCGCATGTCAACCAATTTGGGGAATTCTTCACAAAACCCATGTCTTCAATTTTCCTAATTCATCTTCATTTGTTCGGAAATTCCGTGGAAAACTGCTTCTAGAAACAAGTTGCTACAGAGTTCTAGTAGTACTACAGGAATAGGAAGATGCCCACTACAAGATTCAGACTGCATGAATCATTATTGACAATACCAAGTCTAATTTTATGTAACATACCCATCCAGCCATAGGCCGGGGTATGCTACCTGCAATCCCACCCTTGGAATTCTTTCTCATACCGATACCTTCTTTATTTATTAAGGATGCATAAGACAACAAAATTAACGACATGCACAACAATATCCAATGAGCATGCATATTCTAAAGATTCAATTAACGATAATTAAATATACAACATAAAAACATTCATACATAGATAATAACATCACAACAAAGAGCACTTATTTTTATGAAAGATAACACCAACTGGCTGCAGACCAAGGATGTTCCACCCAACCGTAGACACTATTGCTCCAAATCTTAATAGCAGTGTCACCCTTGAGCTAGGGCTATGAATTCACAAGGACGGTTCCAAAGTGTTACTTGGCTTCCCAAACCAGTTATCATTAAATCTCTCACAAGCTCTCCAACACCCATAACAATCCAAGTACCCAGCTCTCTTCTACCCAGCTTGCACCACCTGAGAGAACGAACCTCCACCTTTCTCTGCCACACAGCCCCTCAGGCAGCCATTCTCCTTATTCGGGTCTCCAGCGCAACTAGTCCAGAATATCAAGGTTGGAATTCTTAGGACTCGCTGTTGTGAGAAACACTGGACACAGGCCACTGCATCTCAGACATGCAGGCCTCAAGTCATGACTAGATCACACCAATGACCATTACAACCAACTATCTCATGGCTAATTCTTCAGCAGTTTGGTCCCCCTTCCTAAGACCAAGACACAGGTGAGGATGGATGGGGGAGGTAGGTGAATGCATGGGAGTGCGTGAGGGAAATAATGGGGTAACGCAAAAGGTGACGAAGCGAACAAGCCAATGACCAACCCCACAATTAGTCCAGTGATGGGTTTAAGTATTTCATGGGGAAATCAAGAACCTCCTAGCCTCCCCAAGAAGCTCACGTAACTGATCCCCTCCCTTAGGAAAAAAGGCAATTAACATAGGAATAAACATTTAGCCTCCCAAGCCCCCTCTCTTGTGGAATCATAGCCCCCTATAACTCTATTCCTTGTTCGTCTAACAACTAATGAGGTTTTTATTATTAATTATGATCGAAACATTACATTTTTTGGGCATACTAGCCCTTTAATAATTGTTTGGGCACTCAAGCCTCTCAACATTGTAACAATACATTATTTAAAATGGGGGGTTCAAAACTCGGGGTGTTACATCCCCTCCCACTTATTTTGGCACTGTCCTCGGTGCACATACAAAATAGAGATCAAAATCTCAAATTTATTCAAAAAGATGCGGCTACTCTGCCTGCATGGCATCTTCATTCTCCTAGGTAGCATCTTCAGGACTGTAGCAGGTCCACTGAACTTTTACGAGGTCTATAACTCAATTCCGGATCATTTTGACCTTTATGTCCAATACTCGCACTGGCTAAACTTGAAAGTCTCCCTCCGTCTCTACCTGAATCAGATGCCAATCAATAACATGGTTAGGGTCATGTACACATTTCTTTAGTAAAGATACATGAAATACATTATGCACATTCATGGAAGTAGGCAATGCAAGCATGTATGCAACTAGCCATATTTTATCCAATATTTCAAATGGACCACAGAATCTGGCAGCCAACTTGGTACAACTACCCAATTTCAAAGAGCTCTTCTTGGGATTCACTTTCAAAAGTAAATGCTCCCCTACTTTAAATTCTCTAACTGTCATGTTCTTGTCTGCATAAAATTTCTGTCTATCTTGAACTACCTTTAAATTCTGCTTAATCTTTACCACCTGGTCTTCCATGTCCTTGAGCAACTCTGGCCCAAGTACCACTCTATCTGTTGGGTTGTCCTAGCTCATTGGAGTATTGCATTTCCTACCATACAAGGCTTCAAATGGGCTCATTCTAAATGAATCTTGATACCCATTATTATTTGCAAATTTAACCAAGTGTAAGTAATCTTCCCACTTAAGTGGCTTATCCATCACATACATTCTCAGCATGTCTTCAATTATTCGATTGAATCTCTCTATTTTCCCATCTTTCTGGGGATGATATGTTGTGCTAAAGTTTATATTTGTGCCAAATAATTTAAGCATTCCCCTCCATAAATTGGAGGTAAACTTCATATATTTGTCCGAGATGATTGTCCTAGGTATCCCATGCAACCTAGCAATTTCCTTCATGAAAATTTCTGCAAGATTAGTCGTTGTATGTGTTGTCTTCACAGACACAAAATGAGCATCCTTTGTTAATTTTTCAACCACCACCATGATTGAATCATGCTGTTTATTCGTTCTGGGTAATCCTGTGATGAAATCCATGGTGATCACTTCTCATTTATTCTCAAGGATTGGCAGTGGCTGCAGCAAACCCGTTGGGTGCCTATGTTCATCCTTCACATTCTGAAATTCCATACATCAAGCGATGTAATCAACAACATCCTTCTTCATTCCCAGCCAAAAGAACTGGCTTCTTACTGTTGTAATTGTTTTCTAGTATCTGGGATGTCCAACATAAGGAACATCATGCATTTCCTTCAGTACCACATTCCTCAATTCTCCAGAACTAGGAACATAGATTCTATTTTTATGCATGAGTAATCCATCTTCCTTTATCTCATACTCCTTTATTTTTTGTTGTACATCTCCTTGCTGCAATTTTTCCTTTACCTGTAGGTAATGTTGGTCTGTAACAAGACCATCTAAAATTTTTCTCTTCAAGTCTCATTGATGCATACTGACAACAGTATCATGCATGATATGCACTCTTCTATTAAGTGCATCGACAAATTTATTCTCCTTTCCCTTGATATGTTTGATATCGAAGTCATATTCTCTTAAAAACTTCAACCATCATGTTTTCCTGGCATTCAAGGTTGGTTGTTCGAAAATATGCTTCAGGCCAATGTGGTCTATTCTTAATTCAAATTTCTTCCCCATGAGATAATGCCTCCACATCCTCAAGGCGTGAACAATGGAAGCAAGTTCCAAGTCATGCGTGGCATAGTTCCTCTCATGTTCCTTAATATTTCTGGACTCATATCCAATGACATGTCCATTTTGCATGAGCACTCCCCTAAATCCTTCCTTACAAGAGTTTGTACATACCACAAAACTTTCATTTGGGTCAGCAATCTTTAACACAGGCGCACTAGTAAGTAATTCCTTCAATAGATTAAAATTCTTTTCACACTTGAGTGTCCACTCAAATTTAGTTCCCTTCTTTTGTAAATAAGTGATGGAATGAGCAATCTTAGAGAACCCTACTATGAACCTCCTATAGTAGCCAGTTAATCCCATAAAAGATATGACTTCTCACACATTTATGGGTTTTGGCCATCCTCTAATGGCTTCGATCTTCTATGGATCTACTGCTATGCCATACTATGAAATAATGTGTCCCAAGTAATGGATCTTCTTTTGATAGAAAGAACACTTACTCAACTTGGCATACAACTGATGTTCTCTCAGTACTTCCAATACCAATCTTAAGTGATGTTCATGCTCCTCTTCAAACTTAGAATAGATAAGTATGTCATCTAAGAATACTATGACAAACTTGTCCAAATAATTTCTGAATATGCCATTCATTAAGCACATGAAGACAGCTGGTGCATTGGTCAGTCCAAAAGGCACCACTACAAATTCATAATGCCCATACATGGTCCTAAAGGTTGTCTTATGAATGTCTTCTTCCTTGATTCTTACCTGATGGTATCCCGCCCTCAGGTCAATCTTTGAAAATATATTTTCTCCTCTTAGCTGGTCAAAGAGGTCATCAATTCGAGGTAGAGGATACTTGTTCTTTATAGTGTACTTTTTCAGCTGTCGGAAGTCAATACACAGCCTCAAGGTTCCATCCTTCTTTTTGACAAAAAGTTATGGTGCTCCCCAAGGTGAAACACTTGGACATATGTACCCTTTCTTCAACAATTCTTTCAACTGCATTTGTAATTCTTTTAGCTCTGGTGTGCTCATTCTATAAGGTGTTTTTGACACCGGGGCAACTCCTAACACTAAATCAATTGAGAAATATATCTCCCTTCTTGGTGGCAATCTAGGTATTTCTTGGAATACATCTTCAAATTCCTGTAGTACCGAGAAATCTTCAAGGCTTGGTCCCTTTGCATCAACTGGCTCTTCCACATGAGTTGCATGCAATTGACATCCTTTTCTAAAACATCTTTTCAGCTGTAAGGCTAAAATCTCCCTTATAGAGATGGGTCTTGGAACTCCTTTCACAATGCTCTTTTTTCCATTTCCATCAAGACATGTAAATGTCTTGTTATGACAATCTAGGACAACATGATGCTTTTCCAACCAATATATCCCAATCAGAACATCATAAGACCCCAATGGTATGATATTCATATCAGTACTAGTATTCACGCCATTAAGACTTATGGAACAAATTCTGACCATATCATGGATTCTTCTTTTGGTTCCAGTGGCTAACTGAACCAAACTCACCTTTCCAAGTTTACTTTTCTCCAAATGCAATCTATCCACTATCTTAGGATCAATGTAACAATGACTTTCTCCTGAATCAATCAAAATAGTAATAGGTTGATTTATGATCTTACCTTCCACCTTGATCATATTGGACTGGTACTTTGCTTGTCGATCATTTAAAGCTGCATAGATTCTTTCGATATCTTCGACTGTTGTAGCCTCTTGGATGTTGTGCACAGTCTTCACTCTATCTTTTCTGTGTGGGAAATCCTTGTACAGGTGATGTTCCTTGCATCCCGAGCATTGGATTGGTGGTCTTACCCTTTTTCCCAAGGGATCTTCTTTCTTGGAATCCCCCTTAGCATACTGATCTTGATGATTTCTATTAGTCTCATTCCTATTGAAGGAGTGTTTGAATCCTTTCCTCCTCTGATCAGATTTCTCATTCTTCTTGTCCTTCCAAGATTTCTGCAGAGATTCACTTCCCTGGCCTTGCTCATATAGGTATTTAGCCTTTCTGATAGCCTCAATCAAGGTCTTAGGCTCATCATACTTGATCTTTTCCTTATAAAAGACTGGAAATCCACTTAG
The DNA here is from genome assembly GCA_900067695.1 of Picea abies. Classification (NCBI taxonomy): domain Eukaryota; kingdom Viridiplantae; phylum Streptophyta; class Pinopsida; order Pinales; family Pinaceae; genus Picea; species Picea abies. The sequence goes on along the minus strand of CBVK0101173046.1, from coordinate 4,165 downwards.
AAATATCTGTATTTTCCTTATAAAAATCCTTGTTCATATCTATCATTGTTTAAATCTATTCCAATTGTCCTAGAAGCTCCTACAATTCTTGCCCCTTCAGTATCCTTTTTTAATTGATTTCCACTTTTTTGGGGATATATCGACGATCCATAGTAAGACACTCTAGACTATGAAAGTGCAGGAAATGGCAGGCTCCCATACCAAATCAACAGAGTGATGGTGAGTGCATCTTCCCCCTGAATTAGCTGAAGGGCGAGTCATTTACTCTCTCCGCTCTCTCCCTAAACTAGTTTGGTCATCCTTTTTCGGGAGGAGGGGCAACAACGTAAGGTAAACTGTTATCTCCCTCAACTGATCTTTCTAGAGTGCATATCAGTGGAGGAGTTAATAAAGATACACAAGAGTAGGAAAGGTAATTTGATCTCTCTCCAACCATGCCTTTCAACCTCCCTTCCCTAAAGTATCACACTAGATATTTTAAGCTCCATTTCCAGCGAGGGAAGGAGTCGAACCAAAGATTAACTTGTCACCCTGCCTCTCTACTCCTTACTCCGATTTATAGCTAGCCTTGTTGAAATTGCATCCAGGTGCTTTCTATGGAAGGAACTTATTTGTTGTATGTATTTTCATAGAAGTTGGCAGGTGTTAGGTGTCCTACATGTAGATCACAACCACCCACGTGAGACATGTAAGAACTGAGAAATAGTTTACACTCTTTTATTTGCCACCACAATTCTCAATGTTATAAAATAATTATTAAAATATGTGTTATAAAACAATTATTAAAATCACTGTTATAAAATAATTATTAAATAACATTAGTTTAAAAATCTATTTCTTAAGTAGAACGAAGCCTGTGCAGTTTTGTAGTTTCTTAGTTTCTGCATAAAAATCTTCTAGTCGGGGTATCAGATCAATTTGTTAGTTTCTATCCAAGTTTTCGTTTGAGGTAAATGCCTTTGCATATCGTTTCTAGATCATGACAATATCTCAAGCTTTATGTTTTCTTTCCATCGAAGCGATACGCTTAAGACAATGGTTCATATTGAGACTATTATAAGTCTTTTGCTTAAGAATATTATTTAACTTATCCTTATGATTGCATTACAGATTGTTCTCGGCACATAAAGAACAACGTTGTAACTCGTTGACTTGTTTATCTAAGTTTCAAGATCTGAGGTAAGATATATGATGCATCTATAGTTGCACATTTTTTTTATTCTCTTACATCGTTGGATATAGTTCTAATCATTGGACTTTCCTCTATACAGAGTTCTTTTGTATCCCTTGAGTGAACTTGGGTTCGAGAAAATGTGTAACAGGTACACGTCTCATTTCACCAACCCACTAAGTATGGTCTCAGGAAGTGATAATGGGTTCGGCTCTGTATTGTCTCCTCCAAAGATTCAAAGCATAGAGTCGGTTTATCATTCATCATACAACTCTCTATAGTTTTTTTTTATAATGTGATAAACTCTTCTTTCTAATTTGATTAACTCTATTTATGTTTATAGTTTGGTAATGAGATACTAATCCCATGTAATAGTTCTATAGTGCGGAATTAGTTCAGAAAACTTGGATTAAGAAAGGAGGTAAACCAATAGTCTTTCACACTTCTCTCATCGCTATAGTCTATCCAATTTATTACCTACCTTTGCTTGTTCAACGACTGGTGTTGCTGCCATAAACAAGAAACTATGATGTGATACAAGAATAAACAATAGTCTATTATTCAGGCATGGGAGATATAAGCCAAGCCTAATACAAGAAATAGAACTTGAATTGCACCATTGATACCACCTGAGAACATGAATAACTACTTGTTTATTATTTCCGTTGACACAAGGATGCTAGGTGTGTGTGGTATCTTCTTCTTAAGACACAATGTGTACCTTATTAGTTGCACCTCTAATTGCTAACCTATGTCACTGGATGGTCTGATTGCATCTTTCCCATTCCTAAGGCAGGGACTTGAAGTTTTTCTTCAATTGCTCTTGTTTTATTTAAAAACTACATTGAAATGATTACTTTAAGTTTATATATATATATATATATATATATATATATATATATATATATATATATATATATATAACATTTTGAGTATGGAATTACATATCTCACATTATAAAAAGCAATTTTCACATTCTAAAAAGCATCTTTCTATAACATAAAACAATCTTTCAAAGTTCTTATTAATTAAAATTGAAATGATAAAATATTAAAGCATTACAAATACTATTTATGTTTTTAAATAAAAGTAAATATATATTATCTTAAAAGCATTAAAACATGACAATATAATATTCATTGTTTGCCGCCTATTCCGCCACAGTCGAGAAACTAGAACATGTGACTTGCAGAAAATTTTTGGAAACTATAAGTGAAATTCTAAAATATAACGTGACAAGTGTCATGCTCCACACATTAGATGTCGCTAATATAATCCATAAAAAATGTGTCTACCATGGTTGTTTCCACACACCAGAGAATTTAACAAAACTAAAAAAATATGAAGTTGGTTCCTCATAGGCAAAAAGAGAGAGAAGCTAGAAGTTTGGAGAACCTGGGAGTCCATCAGTGCTCTAGGTGAAGACAAACCTTTGTCTGCAGGTTGGACACCGTGTTTTATCCAGTGCATCTGAAAGGGAGTCAAACAGGAGGTCCATGCATCGTCAGAGGATCCTTTGATTATGAATTTGGTCTTCCAGGCTTCGTCGCATATCAAAGATCAACTGAAGGTGGTTGTTCGAAAATCAGTGTGGAGTGAGTAGAGGTTGTTCAATTTTCCCAATTGTTTCCTCATGAGGAGTTATGTCCGCATAAAAAACTGTTGGTCGAATTTCTTCCATGGCTAGTCCAGGGGTTGTGTTTCGAGTTATCCAATATGTAAGCCAGTTGAGGGTAGTTTCTTTCTCCACCATGCAGCCTCCTTGCTCCAAAGGCCATGCTTGAGATCTGGTGATGATGCAAGGCTCAGGCGAGGCATCCAAAGGCTGCATCTCGAGAGGAGGAATTTCTTTATCCACATGGCAGCGTCCAGGATCAAGCATGGTATCAGAGAGGGGTGGAGGCGAGTGTGGGGAATTAAGGGAAGGCAGAGGAAAATCAAGCCAGTTCTGGCCAATGCCAAGAGAGCTCGAGGTTGGAGGGGAGGGATGCGAGGGATTAGGGTGGTTGCGTCGAGCAATGAAGCTATAATACTGTGGCCCTCTTTTGGGTTTACCATGCTCTCTAGGCATGGTGGAAGAATTGCAACAGAGAACGGGGAAAAATGGCCAAATATATATTTGGCTCAAAGAAAACTAGGCTAGAGGTACATTGCTTGTGAGATGGAGACTAATGAGGGTGGCCAACAAAGGCATGGAAACGTCAGGGGAATTCTCGCAGCAGGAAGGTGTGGAATACAAGAAGAACCAGAGAGCTGACTGAATATGGAGAATGAGAGAAAGCTCGAGGGCTCTTACCTTCATAGAGGCTGGTGAAATGATGGTGAGGAGCGCCATGAAAGCAGAGGTGACACCAACTTGAAGTTTAGTACTTGCTCCAGTACTCTAGCTCTGGTTCGCATGAGGAACCATTAAATTTCCTTTGGTGAAGCGACACACTACCATAACTGTAGCGCAATAGTACATCATTCAAATGGGTTGGATGTTTGGTTGGCGGCTGGGGGTAATAACTCCCCTAGCTGCATGCACGCCAATGTTCTCCAACTGGCCATCTATCACCCCATTCGAGGAAACATTAGAAGTACTATTGGAGTAATGCTAACCATTCAATATATAATACAATTGAATTTTTCTCAATAATAATTACAAAGCATTCTCTTTATCATTATTATTAGAGTAATTACTATTGGAGTAATGTTAACCATTAGATATATAATACACTTGATTTTTTCCCAATAATAATTACAAAACATTCTCTTTATCAATATTGCATAGATTTCTTACCACATAAATAAATAACCATTAAAAATCTTTAAGTATTTCATCATTGCATTTTGTTTTTGTTTTTTAGTGTTTTTTTTTTAAACAGAAAAAATGCTAGTTGATAAGGAGACGTGCCTCCATTTCTAAACATAAAACATAGGCTTTTACAATTAGAAAGTACTAATAGAAACCTCTACTCTGGAGCTTTTTAAAAGCACAAAATACATAGCATC
>CBVK0101173044.1:0-12463 GCA_900067695.1 Picea abies | reverse complement strand
CCACACTCATTCACCCCCCCCTCTAAGTGTGGTAGGTGTGTCCAACAATAGAAACAATTAGAACCATTTTATTGAGAGGTCTATTAGATGAATCAATAAATTTTCTCAACTTAATGGGATCTAGTGACATCTCTCAACTAATCTTTGAAGAAATTAGTGATCTTTGTAGAAGATATTCTTGGATACAAGATAGAACTGACAAAGAACCAAGGGACACTCTTTCCAAAGTCACCAAATCTACTACTAGTGGTGTCACTAGGGTTAAATTAGGAAATTTTCTTGAAAATTTTAAGACTGATATTCTTGGCACTCTTTGTTTACAATTAGATACTTTGCAATTTAAAAAGAAACAAGAATATGAAAAAAAAGCTCTTTCTATTTTTTTTTTCTAAAAGCGGAGAGAAACACCCACTAAGATAATGTCCTCTTGATAATACTCAAATCTTTTCCATTTATGTAGGAGAACATCCAATAGAACAATTCCCCACTCTACTGGGACTGGAAGTGGTGTACTAATGATCCACGGGATCAAAATATGCTAAAAAATCAAATTTCTCAGAATTTCTTGAAATCAGACTCATGTGTAGGTCACATCCTCACAATCCCAACACAACTTGAATGGGTTCAAATAGACATCGAATGTGAGAGATATTACATTTTTTCCACTTTTCCAAGAAAGAAAATGTTTGATGATTGTATAGTTTGTACAAGCCACATGGAAGCTGATCGTATAGTTCGTACGAACCATACAGATGACATGGCAGGGTGATGTGGACAACTACGTGGTAGGGTGACTAGGAAGGTGATGTGGTAGGATCATACGTGGACCTATCTTATGTTGACACATGTCATTTGGTTGGCGAATGGGGAGGTTCCACGTGGCCTAGCCAGGGGCCACCACGTGGAACCTCATCATTGGCTTATGTGATAAAACTTTATATGGATTCCATGGGGGTCAAACTCGAGACCTCCACCAGTGCTCGAGTGTCCACGTAGGTTGTGCTACTAGCCTGCCTGCCATTGGTTTCTTACCCATATACATGACTTCATATTTATTTAATTTTGAAGTAAAGTTTTTTCAGGCGGAGAAAGGGTTGAGGCTTAGCCCAAGCCCTCGGTTACATAACTTTTCCATATAACCAATAATGCAGAATTTTCAATGATTTTCCAACGACTCCAGATTTAGCACTAAGACATGGCCACATGGAGGCCATGCAACCAGGACCTCCAACGGTTAAGGTGCTTGGCGTGCTAACCATTTGACAAAACTCCACCTTTTGTAGAGTGGGCACGGTGTTGGGTTTATGGCACGGGAAGTGTCGGTGAGCTACGTTGATCACACAGAGGTGCATTTTGGTGAGTAGAGATAGGAAAGAATTGGGAGAAACTTCCAAGAAGTGATTTCTTCTCAGTTTTTGGCCAAATTAGGTGCAGGAAGATCCTAGATAGGGGTTTTTGTACATTATGGAGCCATTAGAGCCATATATTTTTTATTCTAAGCATTATAAAGCATTGATTTTTACACTTTGAACATTAAAGAAAAATATCATGTTATGAGGAAAATCTCTCTATGGCTAGGGGTAAACCACAACAGACAAAAATGAATGCAGAAATCAACTCTATTATCAAGTGTTCTATATAAAAAAAATATGCTAGTAAGACAAGATAAAAGGCCTACCTCGTCCAAACATTCGATGAAGTCCACCATTGAGCACTTGACCCAAACCAATATACTTGCAACTAGTCCTCAACAACCAAGAAAAGCAAGCATATGGTGATAATAAATGATGTTAGCACATTCGATAGCATAATCCATTAATAAACATGACAAATACCCCCATGGAATAATAATTCAAATATTTGCAAGATATCAATTGGACAGGAAAAGAGTATTTCTATTAATATATAATCAATAGAAGTGAAAATGTTACAGACTTTCGTGTTGCCATGGTTCTGAATCGAAAAACAAAGTTCCTTCCAGCTGGGCCTCCAACACTTAAATCATCCGCTAAAGGAAATATCATAAAAGAGAAACAATGAAGTTCTCAATCGACAAGGGAAGATCTTGGGGACTGAACACTATGTTCAGACTTAAAGGACAAAGGGATGCAGACTCAATATCAAGTAAATAATTTCTCTGTAGTAACTATTCTCTCAAAGTTGAATTCTTTCTCCTCCTTTCCATAGCTTGGAATTGGCCCATTATATCCTTCAAATGGAACTGAAGGTCCAAGTCAAAACGTTTTCGGTAAATGGAAGGCGAAGGGTCATAGATCTCCTATCGTGACATGGAAACCCAACACCAATTTTCATTTTTGGGCACAAATCCCGATGTACGTGGGTTGTAGTGGTGCAACTTGTGTATATGAATGTTGTATAGTAGGAAAGGTACATAAATGTGGAAAAAAATGTATTTTTATCTCTAGAAAAAGGGATGACAAGTTTGCATAGGGAAATGGAAAAATGTATTTTTTGTAAGATTTCAAAGGGTGAGACAAATATTTCTATAAAAGATTGCCACTAATGTGTGAGGTCAGAGGATTATTTTTGATGGCCTAAATAAATTATAAAAACCCATAAGTGGAGTGATGGGGAACCAACTGGAAGGACTAGTTGCTCATTACATTCTACACTGACTTTGCATACATGGCTACCAATAGAATTACACATCAGATCCATGTGAAAATATACCAAACAATTGTTCGTGCCCATGAATAGGAAAATACAAATGTGGTTACATGCCAATGGTTTTCATAGTCATGAACAAGGCCCAGTAGAACCAGTCTCAAAATCAATCTAAAGATATCTATATACAATGGAGTACAATATGATCTCTGATGTTCACTGAAGTCATATAGGTACTGGTCCAATGAAAAGGAAGGAAAAACTCAGGAAAGTTGTGACCACATACTAATGTCTTCAATTATTCTACACAATCCGCCAAAGGTGCAAGTCTACATCATGTAAATAAAGGATTTGAGGTTGAACACAATGAGACATCGTTTGATTATCGGTGATTGAGGTATACCATTAACAAATGCGAGGCAACCTACCAATGATGAAAATAAGTATCAAGGCACCATGTACATTCTTACAAGTGTGAGTAAATGAGTCAAGGTCGAACACATGAAGAATCCATCGATTAGGAAACGTTGATGTATTCCCAACTTTCGATGGTGAGAGAAATTGCCACTAATGACTGCAAGCCTCAAGGTACTCATAAGACTCTAGGTCATGTTTCCATAATAGATGAGCTTAAGTCGATGGAAGGAGACCCACTGAAAGGAGAGAATTAACACATGTCTCATCATTCAACACAAATTACAAAGCAAGAGCTTCATGATTTGGAGGAGAACAGATGAAGAACATGTTCACAAACCAAAGACCTTGTGCATCTTTCGCATGTGCCAAGTGAAAGAGGTACACAAAAGAGACCCTCTAAATAGAAATAAATGAGGAGAACTGCTGAAAAAGGTGAGGAAACCACCAATAAGGATAATGGAATTCAAGACAGTGTACGAATCCCAATGTGTGAATAGATGTCTTGTCGTCAAACACAAGGGAAACCACCCAGTCAATGACCAATAATGAAATGTCAAATACTGGGTACAAGGTTACCTACAAATGATGAAAGTAGGACCAAGGTGCGAGATAGGACTACAATATCATGTGATTCTGAAACAAAATGAGGGTATGGCTGACATGAAAAGTGAAGAATTATGAGGAGTGGCCGACACAGGTTGATAGACTTCCTTTGAATAAGAGCATGAGACATATGGAAGACTCCAACAACATAGACTCAATGATGAAACCATTAGATGTAGGAGGCATCAATAAAATTCTCTATAGGGACTGGAAGAGTAACCAATCGGTAGAGAAGACTCTCTATAATGAGCTCATCTTCCTAATGTCATGCTAAAGAAAAAATTATGATGACAAATGGAATCAATAACTTTGTGCTATGCTCAAAGGCGATAAGACTGCTGGCAATATAGGATAATACCCCCTTCCCACCCGTCTTTTTTGTTTGTTTTTTGTTTTTCATAGACAAATGAATGCTATGATACAGAGGAGGAAACAAGTGTCGAAAATAAGAAAAACTAGTTCCATCAGTGGAACATACCTATGCTCAATGCAAGGAGATGCACGTGGGAGATGGACACTTGGGGGAATGTTCCCTCCTAGGTATCGTGTGTGAAATTGTGAAGGATATAAATGAGGCTCTGCTTGGTTGAGGATGCAAAACTGCTGAGACAAAGTTTAGAATGCAAAGTGAGAACCAACTATAGGCTCAATACTGCAAGCAAGGGCATGAGATGCAATCACAAATTAACGCAAAAAAATGTCCTTTTTCATGAAATTTAGCCTACTTGGTGTGAAAAAGGGATAAACTTGTACCAAATAGACTTCCTTTCAAATCCAATTTACGAGTGTGAAAGAGACAATTTCACTTGGAAATATTTTCATTTTTTGAAGATGAGTTGGAAAAGAGCTTAAATTAAACTCAGTTGGGACTCCTCTAGATATAAGGAAAATTTTTTATGAGTGAGAGATGAGGGTCAATATAAATTCATGTATTAGCTATAAGGGACTCCCAGTGCTATGGAAAAAATCTCTGCATGGGAACCAAATGAAGTAGAGGATCTAACTAGGGCACCCATGTTTGGTAAGTCTCTACCACTTGATAGCGACATGCCTTATAGAAAATGGAGGGTTCTGTGTCGCAACAAATGGCTTCGTACCTAAGGCATATCAGTGACAATTATAGGATAAAGCAAAAGTGCATGCTGGAATGGATACCTATCCTATATGATGGGTATTAAAAATACCTGCCTGTGGTTATGAACAACCAATGTAACATGGAAATATGCAAGAATCCCTGGTGAAAACTACAAAAAAAAACTTCAGAATAAAATTGGTTTATGTGGTAAACCTTTATATGGAGTCAGTGGGGTCGAACCCAAGACCTCCACCAAGGATAGAGTCTCCACGCGGGTCGGGCTACCAACCCACCTGCCATTTGTTTCTTACCCATATATGAATTTATATCTATTTAAGTTTGAAGTAATGTTCGGTTAGGCGTAGAAACGGTCGGGGCTTATCCCCAACCCTCGGTTACATACATTTGCCATATGACCAGCAATGTGGAATTTCCAACGATTTTCCAATGACTCTGGATTTAACGCTAAGACATGGCCACATGGAGGCCATGCGGCCAGGACCTCCGATGGTTAAGGTGCTTGGCACGCTAACTGTTCAACATAATGCCACCTTTTGCAGAACAAGTGTAGTGTTGTGTTTTTGGCATGAGAAATACCCATGAGATAGGTTGGTCACACACAGGTTCATTTTGATAAGCAGAGACAACAAAGAATTGGGAGAAACTTCCAGGAAGTGATTTCTTCTCAATTTTTGGCCAAACCAAGTGCAGGAACAGTCGATGTAGGGGGTTTTGGAAATTCTGGAGCCATTGGAGCCATCTATTCTTCATTCTGGTCATTGTAAATCACCTATTTTGAAACTTTTAGCATTAATAAAAAAGATCCATTGGAAGTCGGACTAGGAAATGTAGCCCAAGAGAGGGGTGAACTCCTATATCATTTTGGTGTGTTAATGTGTTTACTTTGGTGGATGTTATATTTGTTTATGCTTCTCATAATTAAGTAAAAACTCATTAACTTTTATGTGTTTATAACTTGATCCTATTACCCAAGCACATGCAAATTACACTTGCAATTTTAAAGAGATTCAAGCCTTTCCATTTTCAGATCAACCAAGGGGAGAATCAAGAAACAAAACAATTATGTACACTTTCACCAAAAATACCTTGGAAACCAAGGGCACTAGGTATGTCTACAAATATTGCGTCTCCATTTACATCATATTTTCCTAGTCAAGAATATTCACCACAATGATTGGATCTTACAATTCCTTGGCGAGAATGGACCTAGTAGCAGGCTCACATCCTTCGTTAGAAACAAGGATGGTAGGGAACAAACTATGGGAGGATGACTTCCTATACCTATCCTACGACCCCACAACCATCATACCCTATGCCACCACTTCAAAAATATCCACAACAATCATATCCCCCCAAAATTTCATATTCCACACAACTAACTACACGACCTCAACAATTAAAACTCACACAACCTCAACAACTACAACTTCCATACACCCAACCTTGGAGACTTGTTATCCCCTATCCTAGGGATGCCTAAGGAGATTATGTCTCGAGGCCCATAGTTCCTAGACATGGAGTACCGAGAGCCATATGACTTGAGTTTGGCCCCAGAGGGCCCTTATTTTTCTTAGTGCATCCTATATATCAGCAAGAACAACATCCATCCCATCGACCTAATTCTAAAGTAGCAGTGGGTCTTTCTCCATGATGTAATGAGTCTGGGTATCATGTTATGTGTCACTCTGATTCTTCAAAGAGTTTTAATATGTGCATTGAACTCTCTTTTCTTTCATGAAGTTTGCTTGAAAATTATTCTCTTTAACTTGTTCATACTTGGGGGGGTTATAGAGAGCCCTAGTAAGATGGTTCCCTTAGGGATGAGTTTCCACTAGGTGGTTCTATGAAAGTTCATCCTCCATTCCTTCCATACTTACCACTTTTCATCATTGTCCCTCTCATATTCCCCTACCTTGGTTTGGGCATTGGGTTTTCCAAGCTAGTAATGGTTGTACCTTGCCTTGTGGGAAGAAGGGGCTAAAGGCCTAGAGGGTAAAAGTAGCTGGAAAAAAGTTAAAAGACAAAATAAAACCTTAAGATGCTCCACCCAGGGATTCCTGAGAAAGAAATAAATGGCTTCTTAGTAAAAAAAGGGGACCCATAAAATAAAATAAAACTCAGGATCTAGTTGGTGGATATGAGGTCTCATCATGAGCTGGCCTATTAGGTCCATGGGATTCTAGAAATATTAAACTACCATATATATGGTCACCAAACTACGGTGGTGGCTCTTGGTGGCATATCCAATAGAAAGGAGGTCTGATCACGATCCAACCTTCTCATTTCCATGAAATTCTTGTGGGTAACGTTGTCACCACTGGTCACCATGCTAGGATAGTGTCCCCAACTATTCTCTTGAAAAGAAAAATAAATAAAACAAAGAATAAAAGGAATTGAATGGTATAGGAAACAATCAAATCCATGAAAAGGTGCAACTCACCCTCTATAGAGGCACCCATAGGTAAGACCTACATTTACATGTTATCACTGCACCCCTTTCCCAAACATTCCCTAACACCATTTCATACACTTACATGGCCTAGATTTATATTCACCTAGGAAACACCCCAAACTTGAGGAGTATTATCCCAATAGGACATCCTAAGACCCTCTCCAAACCCGGCTTGTTAAATAGTATAAAGTCTTTGAGAATCTATCGAGGTAAAGGGGGGTTTGATGCACATGTTTGGGTAATTTGGTTATTGGATGTGATTGAAACTTCTATGATCCCTGTGACTTGTGAGCCCATGAAGGGCATACCTTTTGTTGCTGCAGGACCATGCCTAGTGGACAGGTACATATGGGGAGATTATTATCTCAGACCTCCATGTGGCTAAAACCCCACCTGAAGGATGTTGTGATCCCAGCTAGGGGAAGAGAGACACCAGAGGATGGCACCAGGAAAAAAGAAGAATGTTTCCTCCGAGACACTCTGGTAGGCCTACACCCAGGGTGGTCTTTCCCTTCCACCGTGATGTTGTCCCTTGAAGGCCCCTGAAGTCATCATATTGAGCCTTGACATCATGTAGTTAGGGTTTTAGCATGAGGATGAATTGGTTGGCACGTGGGGCAGCTTTTGAGGCCTAACATTTCACTTTTGATGATTATCGTTCCATGATGGGGCCTAATGTCACCCTAATAGGGGAATGATGTCATCCTTAAAGACAAATTAGGGCTTTCATTGTTGATTTTATGTAAAAAATGGTTTTTTGATGTAAACTAGCCATGTTGCCCTTTTGTGACCTAAAAGAAAATTAAAGGTCATTTTCATTGTATAAATAATAAACAAAAATCTTATATTTTTTGATAATTCACTTATAACTCAAGTAGAGGTCTGAAATTCAGTCTCATTTAAGTGTTATTGGCTAAGAATAATGCTGCACACTTCTTGAAGGAGCAATTTTTGGTGCATTTTTGCTATTTTCTTGTGGAGGATCTTCAAATAGGGTGATTTGCTAGATTACTCTTGGTGAAGTAAGTGGAAATTCTTTGTTTCTTTATTGTTAATTAATTCTATGGTTATTTTTTACTTGTTTCATGTCTAAGATTATGAAATTGCTAGCTTGAAACCCTAGGGGAATGGCATATGTTATTATATTTTTCCCTATAATCTTCCATGTGTTAAAATATCTTGAAAAAACCTAATTTGAAGTAGATAATATATCCCTACCATCATAGAACTATATTAACCCTACTCCTATTTCACTATTTCATAATTTATTACATTTGTTCAAGGAAAGATAAAATCATTAGGGCCTAACCCTTGTTACTTTCTAGCAATTTTCTCTTGGAGAAGGATTTTTGAGGGCTTGGGATACCAACAAATCTCTTGTCCTCTCCATCCATTAACATATTATTATCATTTGTTATCTTTCCTTTAAGAGTTTTTTTCTTCCATTAGTGACTCCATTTACCCTAGGAAGGCACTAGACTACCTCTTACTATTGGTGATTGAGCAAAAAAACACTTATACTCTCATCCTTGAACTCTTTAATAACTTTTTCTAACCCTAAATTAGAATAAATCCTAAGCTAACTTGCTACTGTAGAAAAGCATCACTACAACCATCTAAACATACATTAATTTGGCACATTTACCTACATAAATCACACTATAACCAATCAAAATTCAATTGTGATAATTGTTAGTGAATCTACTAGGTAAGTACTAGTTTTGTGTGTAGTTTTCTTGCACTTTTGGCCAAATAAATTTTATTCTTTTGAAAAGGACAGATACAGCCATCTAACTATAGAAACATCTCTACAAAAGTGACATTAAAATCTATCCTATCATTGCCAATTTTTCTTCTGACAATTTACTATCAATTTGCCTAGTTAAAGTCACTTTTATTGTCCTTTTCAAGTAATTTCAAGCATCGAATCATGTGGCTGTTATAAGATATTAATTGTTGTTATAAATGATGCATGGATGCAAATTCATAATCACCTAGCTTATTTTACGAAGGCTTATTGTCTTATGATGTAATAACAATCATCTGGTACTTGGAAAGTGCCCCGTTTGTACTGTTGTGTTGTTCTAGGAAAGTATACAATACTATTCATTTGCTTCATCCTTAAGACATAAAAGAAACTTCTAATTATAGTGATATATGATAGGGTAAAGGTTTCCTTATGACTATTTTACTTATCCTTCTCAAACCCCCTAGATCACTGGGGATGTCTCCCCTGGGGTAGCTTAAACATACTCCTAAATAGAAAGGGATCTCCTATTAAGGTGACAATGATAGGTTATTCTCAGTTATTCCAATTATGTACCCACTTGCCTTAGCATTTTTGGGCAAGTACAAATTGTGCAATAACATTTTGGCACCTTTGTCAGGGAATGTTGAGTCAATTTTCCTCAAGAAGAAACTTTTTAAGTAAGCCTTTCCTCAAAACAATTTATCTTACAAAGCTTACCTAGAGACTCCACTGAGGGTGATCCCCTAATCCATTTGATAGTTTCAAGAAAATTATCTAGTGACTCCACAAATATTAGGGAGGTATACCAACCCTCCCAAATCCTTTATAAGAAAACCTCCCCGAAACTCTCCTATAGTAAAATCATTGTTTGGAGGCAATATTACTTTAAATGCAATGTCTAGTGCAGAAACTAGGACTATTAATCCAAACCAAGATAATATCTAGAAACAATGGTCATCCAAGCTCTTCAAACTATTATACATGACAAACATATTGGGATACCCTAGGCAAATTCCCCCTAAGTATGAGAAAGTTTTTCCTAAATTCACTGGTAATGATGTAGTCAGTGTTGAGGATCATATGAGAAACTTTTGGGCCTTCTTTCAGCTTCATCCCATCAATGATGATGCTGAATATTTAGCTATGAAATTGTTCTCTTCTACCCTCCATGATGGCGCTAGACAATGGTATAATGGTCTCCCTAATGCTAGTATTAAAACCATGGATAAGTTGGAGGAAATATTCCTCAAATGATGGAGTGTCAAGGAGGACCCCAACATATTGTTGATAAGGATGAATAACATCACAAAACAAGAGAAAGAAAATTTTAGGGAATTTCATGATAAATTTGAAAACTTAGTACAAAAAATCCCAATGAGCTATCATCCTTCAGACAATTTCCTTCTCTTTCTTTACACCAAATCCTTTACAAGAAAGATGGGATTTCTCCTCAGAGAAAAAGACCCTAAGAAAATCCAAGAATACCAAGAGGTAGCTACAAGGATTGAAGATAATCTATCATCATCCAGAGTTGAGTCTTTCTCTACCCCAAGAGTTAAAGTAGACAGTAAACATGAGATAGTCCATAATTTTGAACCTACCTCAGATATTAGTGCCATCTTAGCAAAGCTATAGTTGATTGTATATGGCATGGAAAAAACCCAATAATTATTGATGAATAGGACTATCAACTTGGAAATATCTCAACAACAAGCTCCTAGGGTTCCTTACAGAGGGAATTTCCAGAAAGGAAATCAAAATTTTAGACCAAAAAATGATCAAGAAGTTCCTAATACTTTATAGCCCACAAACATGGTATATGAAAAACCTTGGTCCTTATAGTGTATATACTCTCATTGGGAGAATGAGTGTCCCCTAAACAAGAGTGAATATGACCAACTAAATATTGTCAATCATACCATTGAAGGTCCTCAATATTTCCTTAATGTCACACTTGAAGAACATCAAGAAGGCATAAAGGAAGCAACTAGGAAGGCTAGGATGGAGGTGATAAATAACCTTGACCAAGATTCAAGAGAAAAGTTGAAGAAACAATAATTCCAAGTCTACACTAGGAAAAAAATAATGAACCAACCTCTCTCTACTAGACCTGTAATTTCACAACCAAGACCTCCTCCCAAAAATGACAAGGTGGATTTTCATTTTCATTTTGAAGGTGCATTAGAAAACATGCATGTAACCATTCCACTAAGGGAAGTCATCAAGGTCCCATATGTAAAAGAAAGGTTCATTTTTTTTTTCAAAGTATCAGATGAGCCAATGGGCCCTCCTATCATGTTACAAGAAGGCCATTCTAGGGTTCAATATGATGGACACCTACCTTTCTTCATGACATTATTGGTTAATAACAAACTCCTTAACAATTGTATTCTTGATTTAGGAGCAGGTGCTAACATGATGTCTTTGAAGGTCATGGAGAAATTAGGCCTAAAGTCCACACAACCTTACAATAATGTGTGTGGTTTTGAATCCAATGCCATACCCACTCATGGAGTAGTTGAAAACGTTGAAGTATGCCTTTGAAGATATCCCGAGAGAGTGATCCGCATAGATATTGTGGTTGTAGATGTCCTATAGGCATGGGGAATGTTGTTGTCTAGGAAGTTTTTTGCAATGTTGGGAGTCACCTTGGAAATGGATCTAACTTACATCAATCTGCCTATGAATGATGCAGAAATAATTTGCCTCCCAAATGTTCCAATGGCCAAGGTCCATGTGAAATAAATTGATAATGATGTTGAAACTAGCAAAACACATGAGCCAATCAAGGAAGATCTTCATGTATTTTCTCCTAAGGATTTTCCTTTCACTTCAAAGGAAGACTTTGATAAAATACAATGGATAAAGAAGGAAGAACACCAACAACTCCTAGATAAATACAAGGAGAAAGAAGTTGGGACTGCCGAGCTATTAAACAAAGGGAATGATGACATTTTGATTAGACAAACCCAACAAGAAGTTTTCACAACATAATTGTACCCTCCTCCCTCAAAACAATATACTATATTTGTACAAGAAACAACCAAGTTCAAAACAAAGGATTCCTAAGAGGGAGATACAATTTGGATGTGTGATACAAAAAGGGGAGAGCCTACTAATGTTAAATGGAATGCATAGTTTTGGGTTTGACCTTTTAGACTCGGAATGAATTCATTCAATGATGCCTACTATCTATCCACATTTGAAGAAAGAAGACATCCATTACCGGTTAGTGGACACATCCTCAAACCCCATCAAGGGGCAAAGGCTTGAATTCATAGGTAAGTACATGTAAATAGGTAGGCGTTTTCATTCATTGTATATACCATATTCATATCATGCTAGAGTAGTGTAGTTGTAGTTTCATTTACATTTGTATACATGCTTTCCTACTTTTATTTCATTGTATCATATATGACCCAGGGGTGAAATCACCACCCCAAAATATTACTAATTATTTTTGTTGAGATCTAGTAGATTACAGGTCATCCCAGAGATGTTGAGGTTCTCATGCACTCTA
>CBVK0101173040.1:0-11206 GCA_900067695.1 Picea abies | reverse complement strand
TATATATATATATATATATATATATATATATATATATATATAAAGTTGGTATTCAAATAATGTTACTTAATGTGAGCATTGAAATATTTTAAATGTCATGTGTCAACTCTACATTCAACATGGAAGGAATTACATATCTCCCCCATACTTAGCTATAGAAAATGTATGTTGGCTCAATGAGAATTTTTTACTTTCAAATTATTTACACAAAGACACACATGCACAAATAGATAAGGACCTTGTTTTAGCTAATAGATACAAAATAAACCCTGAAGACTTGACCAAGAATTTGTTTGGAACCAAGGTAGTCAATATGTACAATTCTCAAGATGAAATAACTTTATAATGATCTATTGAAGTGGATGAATTAAAATTGGATCAATTGTATTCATGGGCTAGAAAAAAATGTATTGGAATATGATGACCATTAACCTGAATCTGATCATAAACCTCTAATCCCAACTCTAAACTTTTCCATGCACAAAGGACCCATTGAGGAAAATTCCAATAACCAAAGGCACCTACGTTTTGAAAAAATTAAAGGTGATATTTTCTTAAAGGATTTAAATTGTGAAGTAAATATCCTATGATATAAGGAAAACATTGAAGACCTCTATCTTAATTTTATGACAATCCTTTTTTCTTCCATTACCAATTTCTCTATTGAGGTGTTATGTAAAAAGGTAAATAAAACAACCAACCCTTAGTATGATCAAAAGTGTAAAATTTCTCGAAACTTCAATAGTGATGCTTATAATGAGTCCTTAAAATATGATAAGGTAAATACATACAAATCTCTAATTGAAAGGGGGGAAATGTACTATATAAATAAAAAACAAGAGAAGCTTTTGCACCTATCTAAGCTAGATGCTAAGAAATTTTGGAGAAAAATTATAAATTGTAAAACTAAAAAAATTATATGATTCCCTTGAAGGACAACAATTCCTTCGTTACTAATATTTATGAATCCCTAGATGCCATAGACACCATTCCAAATATTTCTTTACAGTATGATTTTTTTCTATATAAGACATAGAGTTTGGGATTAAGAAACTTGCAAATAGGAAAGCTAAGGACATCCAATGCTAAGAATATGAAATCTTAAAAATCATAAAGCTTGTCCTCATCACTCATATACACAATATCTTCAATTTAGAAATCGAATAGGGATTTCCTAAACCCTAGGCACAAAGGCTCATTGTACATATTTTTAAAAGTGGGGATAAAATAAATCCCTCTAATTACAAGACCATTATGATTAGCCCCATTTTAACCAAGTTGTATGAAATTGTTTTGGAAAATAAGATTAGCATATGGCTATAAATACATAAAAAAATAGCTAAAGGGTAGGCCAAAATTAGGATCTATCATTCAAATGTGGACCACAATATTCTTAAACTTAGTATCATTATAGAGGAGTGTCGTGATAATAAAACCAATCGTTTTTGTTGTTTCATTGAATTTAGAAAAACAATTGACGTACTACCCATGATGAACCTTTGGGATAGCTTGGAAGAGATAAAAGTTCCTTTTGAATTTAGGGTATTTGCAACAAGGTTGTATGAGAATGTTATTGCCAATTTTATAAACATTTATTTCTGGTGGGAAGAAATTTATTGTAATATAGGAGTCCTGCAAGGATTTCCCCTATCCCCTATGATTTTTGGCATATACATTGAGAAGTTAGAAGGTTGTTTGGAAGAAGGAGTTTGTGTCAACCCAATTATCACTAGTATAGTCATCATTTGTATTATTTACACCGTTGATATTTTTATTCTGGTGAGGAGTCCCTATGATTTCAGCAAGCAACTAAAAATACTCAAATATTTATGCTCCAACACATGTATGATTGTTAACACCAAAAAATAAAAGTTATGATAATTAAATCTAAAAATATCATTTCCAATACTTTTATATATGACAACAACAAATTGGAGGAAGTTCCTTCATATAAATATTTTGGAATTTATACTAACCACATTCTCAACTGGAACTATAGTATTGCGAAAAGGATAAATGGAGGGTGGAAATCTTATTATGGGTCTGAAAACAATTGAAAAATAATGGACCTTTAATTATTGGATAAGAAAAAACCCTTGTTTGAGACTCTCATAACTCTTGTTATTTTATGTGGATGTGAAGTTTAGGGATGAAGTATATTTAAAGAATAATGGATAAATATAGAGCATATCCAAATGAATTTTATAACTTATAATATCAAAATCAAAAGCAATGCACATCTATTTAGAGCACATCTATGATCAGGTACCTAATGTATAATAACAATTTAAACATGGAATACCATAGGCTTCCAAAAATTTCTTTTGCGTTAGGTGTTTATTGGTTTAACTATCCTTCTATCCTAACCTTCTAACTAAGCAAAAATATGGTGATATTGGTATGATTCTCTTAATGCTTTATGAGCAAAAAAATAAAATTCTAAATAAATCGAAGTAACCAAATACCTTCTTAGGTCCAATAGAAAAAAATAGACCTCTTACTAGATTTTCATCATCATATAAAGTCGATATTGAAATGTTTTACTTAAGTTGTACATTGAAATATTTTTTTGTTATTAATATTTTTTAAATACGACATGTACACTACATGTTAAACACTAAACGAATTACACATATCCCTTATAATAGGATGTAGAAATAACCTATTGGAGGAATAATAAATTTTTCACTTTGAATATTTGTGTGTGTGTGTGATATAAAAATATTTTACTTAAGGTGGGCACTAAGATATTTTATTGATTGCTAACATTGGAATATTTGTCTTGTTATTAAATTTTTTTAATGCCACGTGTCAATTCTGGGTTGGGAATGGAAGGAATTACCCATATCCCTCATATTGGGCAATAGAAATCTCCTCTCGGTGCATGTTGGAGGGGATAGTCGACTCTGTCGACTAGACCCACCAGTTGACCAAGTATAATTTGACTAGTAATGTCAAGTCAAATTGTAATTCGGTCGACCAATGAGGGTAGTTAAAGAGTTGTAATTAACTCATAACCAACTTAAAATTATAAATATGAGATCATGAATGTAAGAATGTGGTGCTATTTTGTGTTGTATTTATATAATAAAACCATACTTGTTGATGGTCTCTCCATTACTTTCTCTTCCTTCTCTCTTCTATGTGTGTGTATATGTATGATGTTTGTATAACACATTATGTGAAGTACTATTGGTATCTTGTTTGCACAATCCCCTAGATTACAACATTGGTTCCATTGTTAGTAGTACTTTATCAAGGACAATTTGAAAATATTATGCATACACAAATGTTGAGTTTGGAAGAAATCCATGAGTGGTAGGACTATGCCAGAAGAAATTGACTCACATTTATGGAAGTAAAATCCTAGTTCTTCACTAAGACACACATTGTTTTTTCAATGTGATCCCTAAAGAGATTAAAAATTACATTGATAGACCTTAACATGAATAATCTTACCGATGATGAGTGATTGATGTAAAAAATAATTAACGAGGGCCAAAAACAATTTCACAAGTGGTTTGAAAACATTGTAGATAAATTTTGTGAAGAACGGGAAATTGAGGAGAAAACGTTTGTCGATAACATCAAACAAATGTTCTATGTTGATTTCCATGATATAATATTTTGTATGATACCTTTTCTACTACACAAATTTATCCTTGACAAAGTAGTTGGCCATATTGTGGATTATCGACGTTATCTAGTGGAGCCTATTAATACTGACTAGAAATGTAAAAAATAAAACTAGGAACAATTTATGGAAGCCAACTGTACATATACCAAAGAAGCTTGGGAGTTCT
Organism: Picea abies; assembly: GCA_900067695.1. Taxonomy (NCBI): domain Eukaryota; kingdom Viridiplantae; phylum Streptophyta; class Pinopsida; order Pinales; family Pinaceae; genus Picea; species Picea abies. The sequence goes on along the minus strand of CBVK0101173040.1, from coordinate 7,403 downwards.
TTTTGAAGAAGTAAACATGGCTATCACCTGCATCATCATAGACCTAGAGTAAGTCAAGGTTGGTGATGGGGGGTAGTTTTCCAAGAGATAACTCAGTGGAGTAAGAATTGATTGACCTGCACCAAAGAGAAAGTACGCTAATAAGAGAGAGGAAGTTGACTGAAAAGAAGAGAGAATATAGATTAGAGAAGAAACAAAGAAAATAATTGCATGAAGATTGTAGTTTCCCAAACCATCAGTCGACATTCAAAAGATAGAAAGGGGAAATATACAAAGAAAAAGAGAAGATATGCATAATGTGAGGGACCCTCACTAGTCAAATCTTAAAAACTCTTAGGAGAGGTAGATTGTTGAAGTGATATACCAATATGATTTAGGAGTTGACCAACTAGATGAAGCAAGATGAGTATCCCCGATGGTTTCCAAGTGGGGTGAAGACATGCAGTTGGTATAGGCTGGATTTGGCACCCTAAAACTTGTATAAATTGCTAAAATCATGGAAGTGGATGACCCAGGCTATGCATTACATTGATCTCCAATCCTGGAAGCAACAAGTACTTGAATAAGAGAGTTCCTCCATCAAAGGTTACATATTGACCGCAAAACCTCTTCGGTGTGGTATCGAGTAGATGATCAAGGTAACCTAAGAGACATATTACTAATTGAGATACCGCAAATCGAACAAAGTTGGGTGAGAAATAGAAATTATTAAAGTATACTACTTAATATGAAGGACCTCATGGATGCAACCCACTACCAAATTTAACATCTGAAGAAGAAGAAGTGCATTTAATTGATAGTCATGATGAATCGACACAAGTAGAAGAACAACGATTTACTAATTATATAAATAATGTGTTCCAATCGGATATGATACCCGAAAGAAAATAAGTAATTGAAGAAAGTAAAGATTCTAAAACATCATTGATGGAACCTAAACTATTGACTATTCAAGTGAAAATTTGACCAACAATGAAAGAAAAAACAGAGTCAAATCCTCCAGTCTTTCAATTAGCACAATTGAATCAAAACACCTCTAATTGTGCTCCGTAATTTTCCCACTTCCAGTTGTTCTTATTTGCTATGGAACAAAATAAAATAACATAGAATGGAATGCCTTATTCTTCTAGCAACCTGATATTTAACATAGCCCAATAATGGTCTAGGGTTAGGGTTTTACTTCCACAACCCTCATTTGCGATAAGGTTTTGGACCTTCTAGAATATTCTTGAAATTAATCATGTGGATATCCCCATATGCATGTGTAATAGTGGTTGACGTGGCATTTTCTCATACCATGGTGGTCAACATGATAGGTCAACTTGGAGGAGGAATAAATTTTTCATATGAGCTCTGATTGACACAATTTATGCACCATTGGAAACCTCCCGATGTGTATAATAGCATAAATGGGCTTTAGTTATTGCTGGGAAATATTTGACCCAAAAAAATGTCGTTTGATGCCTCAAAATGGCTCCAAAAAGTTTCAAACCCCAATTTTTCGAACTAGGACCTACTATTAAAATGAACCTGGAAGTTGATTCCTCCAATTTTTTCCACTATGAAAGAATGAAGATAGATGAAAAAAAATATAATGATCCAATTTAGATAGATCACACCTCCCAATTTAGAGAGGCTTTTGGTCCCCAAAATATTTATTGAATGTGGTGAGGAAAATTTTCCTCTACCTTCTCCCTAGAGTATTACTAACCTTTGTCTAGAATTTATCCTTTCAAACCAACTTTCCAAATTTCATGCTTCCCCTGTATTGTAGTTCTATACCACTTCTACAAAACTGTGTCATCTTCCAACTATGCCTAAGCATGTAGTACTAAATCATGTATGGAAAGTAGGGCCTTCTCCTTCTCCTATTCCAACATGGAGGGCTCATAGAGTCTAAGATTATCCACATTCACTATTGTGTAAATGTGCATGTGTGGGGGTAGAATGAGTTTTCATTTGTTATCTCCCACTTCTTCCAATGTGTATAAAGGACCATACCAGAAAGACTTGATATTTTTATCAACACCATGTAGTCTTTCCTTATTCAGTTGTAAGCTTACTTTGTCTCCCACTCTAAATGTTCTATTTGTTTTGTGTTGATCATGTCTATACTTGTACTTTTCCTATGATTTATTCAACATCTCTTGTACTTGCAAATGGATCTACCTAATCTTATCAAGAAATCATTTAACCTTTAATGCATCTTCCATGAGGTCCTCCCTCACTCCTCCTTGTTGAACATATACAACATCTAAGGGTGAAGGTGGAAATTATCCAAAGAAAATTTCAAAGGGTGACTTACCAGTAGAAGTGTGGACTAGTTTGTTATAAGAACGTTGTATATAAATCATATTTTCATCCCTAGTCTTTGGATGCTTCTGATTATAACACCTCAAAAGCTACAAGAAATTCCTATTGAATAATTTTATCTACCCATCTGTCTATGGATGGAATGTTGTAGAACTTGTGAGCTTATTGTCCATATTATCCCACAATGTATTCCATAATTTATTGAGAAATATGGTGTCCCTTTCTGATATGATGCTCCTTGATATCCCAAAGTACATGCAAACATGTTCAAAGAACAAGTTTGTTTCTTACTGTCCCTTGATGGTATTTTTACAAGGCATGAGAATGCACATTTTGTTGAACCTACCAACTAATAAAAATAAATATTCATGTCCCTTCTGCATGGTTGGTAAACCACCCACAAAATCCATGAAAATTATTTCCCAAGGTCTAGTGGGTACTGGTAAGGGATGCTATAGACCTAACTTCCTGTTACTAGGATTACTAGTACAACAAAGTATAAATCCTATAATATGTTGTGCTACATCTTCTTGCATTCTTGGCTAGTACACATACCTATGTAAGTTGGATACAGTCTTCCCAACAACAAAATATCCTGCAACCTTGGATGTGTGAGCCTCTCTTATGAGCTACAATTCTTCATCTTCATGAACAAAATGATTATCGATCTTGTAGAGTAGATCATTCTAGAAATGATAGTCGATCGTCATATCACCTTCTTCTATATCAATTTGGCCATGTAGTTGTTGAAACACCTCCTTGAATTCCTCAAGTTCTATGCATGCCTCTCTATTTGTATCACGGGTAAAAGGATCCATGTGCATTAGAGTTCCCAAAGATGTAATTGTGTTTCTAGGTTGTCATGAAAGAATGTCTTACAACTTGTTTGTCCTAAACTTCTTATAGTTTATGAGCAAATGAAACTATTGGAAGAACCCCATCCATTTGTAGTGCCTAGTTTTTTGTAGCTTACGCTAGGCCTACAAATACTAGAGAAGTTGGTGATCTATGTTAATGATGGTATCCTTCCCATTAGATAGTCCTTCAACTTTTTTACATCTTGTACCAAGACATAAATATCCTTTTCGTATGTAGTGTAGTTGATAAATTCCCCATGAAATACTTCAAAATGATAGGAGATAGGACTTCCTTCCTACATCAAGACTTCTCCCATGGCATACCCAATTACATTTGTCTCCACTTTGAAGGGATTATGTAATTTTGGTAGCACAAACACTGGTGCTTGATGATATTTATTTTCATCTGAACAAATTCTTTCTATTGATTCTTCCCCCAATATAAACTCTTACTTCTGATTTCTATTTCATGAAGTGGTGCATCTACTGCTGAAAATGAAGTATGAACTTCCGCAGGTATTGTGCTTCCCCAATAAAGATCCTAAGTTCTATGAAATTTGTAGGAATTGGCCATTTCATGATGGCCTCCATCTTGGTTGGATCTATATTGGGATCACCCCTATCGATCACATACCCCAGATACACCAAAGACTATTGAGAAAAATCACATTGATTTAGATTGACCAGTAGTTGGTGCTTCTTTAAGTTCTCTAACACCTGCATAAGATGTGATACGTGCTTCTACTAGGTAGTAATATAAACTTGCATATTATCCAAATAGAAAATAACAAATGAATCTAGAAAAGGGCATAAAACATGATTCATTAGTATCATAAATGTACCTGGTGCATTACATAAACTGAATGGAATAACCAACAACTCATACAAACCTTTCCTTGTCTTGAAGCCAGTATTCCAAGTATATTTTCTTTGATTTATACCTAGTGATATCCTGATTTCAAATTTAGCTTAGTGAAGTACTTGGGATGTTGCATCTATTCCAATAGATCAACGATCCTGGGTAGAGGGTATTGATTCTTTAGTGTAATCTTGTTACATGCCCTATAATCAATAAACATTCTCCAAGTATCATCCTTCCCGGGAAAAATTATTATGGGTGACCCACAAGGAGAGCTACCTAGTCGAATCACACCCTGTTCCAACAACTATTGCATCTACTTCTTTTCTTCATTCTCTTCCATAATAGACTATCTATACATCCCAATATTCCACAAGGAGGAGGATAGGAATAATTGGATTTCATGCTCCACTTCCCTCTTAGGTGGTAGCAATTTAGGCTCTTAGAACACTCCTACATATGGCTTTAAAAACTCTTCCAATTCATGATGTATCTTCTCCTTTGTACACCCTTCTAGGATTGTCTTTATTTTTAACAACTCTTCACCAGACTTATTTTTTGTTAGGAAAAGTAAAACATATTTCCTAGTGGAACTAATCAACTTCTTAGCTTAGTTAGCACTTACTAGTGATATATTTGACTTACCTTTATGCACATTTATGATGTAGGACTTCCCATCCGTGATTAGTCAGTACTTGTTGGCTCTCCACATGAAGATTTCATCTCTCATATACATGTAGGGGATTCCAAACACTACTACACATGTGTCAAGGGGTACTACATCTAATTCTAATTCATCTATAAAATTAATACTTATAGAAAATTTAATCTTATATTGTTATTTTTCTTGATTTATGCATCCTTGTTTACCCTTCCCAATGGATATGGGCTAGGATTATCATGAACCTACAATCCAATATTTTCAACTAGATTCGTTGTTATGAGATTATCTAGTGAACCAAAGTCGAATAGAGTGTTTATCTTCTTCTTCCTAACTTTAATCTCGATGTGGAATATTTTGGTCATCTCCTTCTCTTCTTGGTGATAAAGGATACTTATATTCACCTCCTTTTGCATTGATGTGAGAACAATATTCTCATACACATCTGTTCTACTTTCAAATTTATTACTCGAATATGTGGCTACAACATTCTTTTTCTTTGCTTCCTTCTTGCACATTTTTGGGTTCAACTCTAGATGTAGTTTCTAGCACTTTTACTAAATGTGGCCATCAATATTGCAATGGTTGCAATGTTTGTCATTACCCTTTCACTGATGTGCAGTGGCTTGCATATTCTTATCCTTTCCCCCTTCCCACTTCTTCTTCCCTTACTTTGAAGCTTCCTAGTTCTCTTTCTTCTTAGAACCACTTGGTTTCTCTTTCTTCTGGCCTATGTTTTTTGGATATTCTTCCTGTACACATGCCCCATCCACTATCCTTGGATTGAAAAGTATCACTTTCTTTCATACATGACAATCTAGATCCTAAATAATTAAGTACATTTGGGTTCTTGGGAGAGATACCCAACATGATGGCCATTTCCTTGAACTCAGTGGTGTACTCCTATACATTCTACCATTTCCTTTTCCTAAAGTAATTCCAATGGATCCATTATTCCTATACATACCCAATATGATAGAACTGGGATTTAATGAGGGTTTTTAAATCCTCCCACTTAGTTATTGGTGGATCACCCTCTAGCTTAAGTGTCTCCGTGTGAATTTACCACCAAGTTAAAGCATGGCCTTCTAAGTTCAGTATGGAAAATGATATATTTTTCTCCTCATCTATATGGTGAATGCTAAAACAAACTTCTAGTTGATACAACCAATGATTCAATATTAATGCATTGATCACACCTTGGTATGGATTTATGTCCACTTTCACTTCCATCTTGAATAAATAATGTGGAAGGCTTATGGAAATGGAACTTGACTACTCTTTCTCAGGTTATTTCTGTGACTCATTTTATAGGTCTTCATTATCTCGTGATTTCCCCTATGATCTAATCTATGAATTAGAGAATCCAATGTCTCTAATCGGCCCAAAATTACTTTCTAGAGCTCTCATGATGTCGTAGACACCCCTACTTCAGCACGTTCTGCACGACCTTCTAGTCTAGGAGCGTTCTTAATATCCCCTTTGAGTTTGACTGACTCTTTGATTCCCCAAAAGAATATTCCACACTCAATTGTCTATCCACAGGTCCTTCCTTGGAGCTACGCCTGTGTGAGCAAGCACTAAGCGCCAACTCTCAGCCATGTGACTAGCCGACGTGACCACAATCTTCACCCGAAAAGTAGTTCATTTTTTGCGACTTCATGATCACTGATGTGGGTCTCTCTAACTCGTCAATCCCCAAAACCATGAAAGACTAACAGGTCCTTTGACTCCTCCCTTGACTTTACTTGATGCGGCCGCCGAATGCAAACTGGGGCCAAATCCTTCAGCAGTTCATAATTTCGTGTACCGGCTACTTTCAATGCAACAACACTTTTCACCAATAGCCAAAATCACAATGATCCCTCATCACGATCGATGGCTCTGAGATTCCCATGATTTGACAGTCCTGATTCTATCAGGAATTCACAACTTTCGACTCCGATTCACAACATTATACACACCCCGACATCCAAAATGGAGAATTCAAGCATGCGATCAATGACCCTCGTTGATATGGATCCAACAACCACTATCCCTCCTGAGCTTACAAGTGTTTAAAGACACTTGGCCTTAATATTTCTGCTGGTCTTCGCTTACAAGTGTTTAAAGACACTTGGCCTTAATATTTCTGCTGGTCTTCAAGATCCAATGACTCATGAAACTTCGACGATTCTCAATCTGAGAATTTTAACCATCGGTTTAGACTTCTCAAAGGATTCTGCCCAATTACCTTGGCGTCTTCTTCTTCTAAAATTAAATTCTGCGAGGTGATTTCGAACCTCATTCTTCCCTTGAAAACATCAAAGGTTCTAACCCTTCTAAATTTGGGACTCCCACTGTAACTCTCGGAATCTAAGGAAATCCGTGCGCGCACACCTTGCGGAATTAAAAATAACCTCTGGTTATTTCACTCTTCAACTATGTACACCCCTTTGCAACAATAGTTCTTCAATATTTCTCCTTGGTTGGAAAATTCTAAGACTTCAACTCGCTGGTGCACACCTTGCATAGCTCTGTGCGATACCTGCACTCTAGCTGGTATGAGAACAACAGTGTCCCTCCTGAGCATTTATGAGATAAAACTCGGAACTCTATCAACACACTCTATGCGGACCTCCACTGCACTCCTCACAAAAATACTCAGGATTAGAAACAATTGCAACTCATACTTCTCTTCTCACAGACTTCATACATTCAACATGAAATCACA
>CBVK0101173039.1:0-15279 GCA_900067695.1 Picea abies | reverse complement strand
TTTGAAAAGGTAAGTTCTCTCTCTCTCTCTCTCTCTCTCTCTCTCTCTCTCTATATATATATATATATATATTCATTCTCTCTTTTTCCAAGATATTTTTTGTAATTTTCATTCAAATATGAAAAAAAAATTACAGGCTTCAAGTGTCTTATTGACACAACGAAAAGATACTTTTCTGCCAATGACCCTGAAAAGCCATTATACTTGGCATGGTGAACTTTTATCAAATTTCATTGTCGTTGAATTTCAACAAGAACAAAGGCCAGGTGATTTAATCTGAACTAGGACTATGGACCATCCCTTCTTTAATAATAAAACATAAAAATGGTGAGTTTATTCGATTAGGGGTATATACAACAAAGAAAATCTATTTTTTCTTCCTTGACCTTGTGTAGCTACTACCTATGTCACAGGGTTCACCGAATTCGAATCTTGAGGTTCGAAATTCAACGTTCGAATTCGGCGAATCTCAAGAAAAAAGATCAAATTCGTTGAGGTTTGGCAATAAAATTTGTCAGATAACCATGTAGTCAGGTTTTTGAAGAACCAGGCAATGAAATTCGTTGGCTAACCATATAGTCAAGTTTTTGATGAAAGAAAGGCTGTTTTAAATTCTCGGTAACCAGTGGGGAATGACGGGACTCGGAATGTGACTGCAAATGTGTCAGTGAGTGTTCCTTTGATTGTGCAACCTTGCCGACTTATATTCTTGTGAGTCGTGACTGTGCGCCAATCCATTAATTTTTAAAACGTGATTGTTTTTATTTGGATAGCTTGTAAGATATGTAAGGTATACTTTATACTACCGTGTTAGGGTTTGATCCATTCCGTTTAAAAGAAAATAATTGCAACAGAAAGTAGAGTGCGAGAAGTATGGTAATGGCGGATGTTGCAGCTCACAGGTTTGATCTCCAAGCTTTAAGAAAGTTTATAGTGCATATATTATATTAATACATAGGTTATATAATATTACATTATATATTAACTATATATTATAATGTTTTCTAAAGTATTACATATATATACTAATATCAATGTTAGAAAGTATTATATATAAGTATATTAAATGTTATTATATATACACACACACACACACACACTATACATCAATGTTATAAAGTTTTATATATAAATATATTAAATGTTATTTATTATATGGAAATTGGAAATATATATAATATATTAATATGTTATAAAATATTTATATTTTGAAAATATGTATATAGACATGAGGGTGGGGGTGGGGGTGGGGAGTAATATTAGAGAAAACATATTACCCTCCACCCCCACCCTCATATACGAGGAACCTAATGGCGAAACTTATCTGAACGTCATTGAAAAATTCGAATTCAAATCAAATTTTATGCTTGCTGAACCCAAACTCTAACCCGAATCATGTGGCTTAGGCTACTACACAATTTAATCTACACATGAAAATTATATCAAGTGCTTGAGAGAAGCGAAATCATTCGAGAAAGAGATAATGATGAGGGCTTATAATAGTCTTAGATTTCTTAGCATTGGAGGTAATGGATTTACATGGTAATATGAATATGAAGATAAACATCTTCTCAATGGAATTTTAATTATATTTGGATGATTTAATTCAAATTGGGAAAACTGATAAAGATCAGAGATAGAGAAACCTGATATTAAATAAGCAATCTGGATTCTGCTGTAGGAACATATACGAGAGAGATCTTTCTTATGGAAAAGCTTATGTTGCAGAGACCTAGAGTTCAGAAATGGAATAGGAAAGATACAAGCATCAACCAGAGGGAAATATACACAGAATAATAATTAGAGGTGTCATTGTTGGAGGGAAAGTAAGAAGCTGGGAAGTGAAATACAAGAGAAAAGAATAAACAATTTTTTTTTTCTAAAATTTAGATATTATTGTATTTTACAAAACTGAAGTATGATGGTAATGGTAAAATTGAAATAGAAAACAATTTAAAAGCCGCAATAGGTTAAACTGTCTGTGTAGGTGGTAATAAAGTTTGTTTTTTATTTTAAGTGCAATATTTTTATTGAAGATTAAGCTTTTGTCTTCTTGCTAGTACTGCATATAAATTGCTGGCTCAACTGAATGGTTTGGCTAGCTTTCATGAGATATTTTAATCTCCTCAGTATACTGTATATGTACTGGCTTTTGCAGTAGGATGATTATTTTGTTTGTTTATAGGGACCTTTTAGCTCTGCTAATTCTTACAGCTTTGATCAGTACCCTTTGGCTACTCTACCAACGAAACAATACAGTGACATCTACCTCTCAATTCTTTTTTAAAACTTTTAATTCCAAAGCCAATTATTTTGTTGTGGCTGATGGATGTCAGTGTGTTGAAATGATGAGATTGTGTCTATTTTGTAGCTATTTATGATGTTTTGTTGAAACTATCAAACATGGTATCTTATTTTTGGGAGTTGTTTTTAATCCAAACCTGACCTTAGCAGGCATGTTTATTTAATTTTGGGCAAAAAAGAGTATGCTAAATAGATTGTTTCTGTTCACTAATTTATTACTTGCTTTGTGTTTGTAAGGTTTTGTATACAAGTATAAGATATTGTATGTGATATATTTTTGATTGATATTGCCTCTTTCTTTTCATTTCCCTTTTCTGATCTGATCCTAAACCTAGCTTGGGTGCTTCTTTGCATTTTGTTTCAGAGGAGTATGAAGAAGAGGAAGTTAGGGATGCCCGTGATACAGAGGCAGCTGATGATGAGGAGGAGGATGAAGAAGACGCTGAAGGTATGTTTACATTTCTTTTCCATCTGTGTGCCTTTTCAATGTTCATAGATGCCTTGAATGATCTGCCATTATTGAGGGTTATTGCTCATAAATTTTCTAGGCATATATTGTGCTAGCATCATATCGTCAAGAATTATTTTAACAAGAAAGATTATACTAAGAATTTCCATGGAAAATGCAGAGGAAGGGCAAGATGAGTATGAGAAAGATGGTTTCATAGTGGATGATGTTGAAGAAGAGGAAGAGGAAGAAGTGAAAGAAAGCAGTGATGAAGAAATGAAGGCAAAGAAAAAGAAGAGGAAAAAAAGGTATCATCTTGTTGTGGCACAGTTTGAGGGATTATTATTTTTTGACATCACGATTTTAACTCTAATTGTTTTGTTTTTGTGCATAGGGACACTGAAGAAAATTATGAACTCGATGAAGATGATTATGAGTTGCTGCAGGAGGCCAATGTTACTGGCTTCCACCGTCCTAAATCTGTAAGTCTTCCCATGGCAACTTAGGATACTTTCTCGTGTTATGATGGTGAATACTTAACTCTTCTGTTTTCGGGTGCAAAACAGGGTAGCAAGAAATTTAAGCGTCTAAAGAAAGCTGGAAGGAATGCTGATATTGCGGAGGAAAAAACAGGCTTCTCTGATGAGGATGACTTGGAAGAAGGTGGTCATATGGGTTCCACTGCTGAAGAAAAATTGAAGCGTAGTTTGTTTGGTGATGATGAAGGTATGTAGTTATTCGTAGATTACTGGGGGTTATCTCTTTCCCTTCCTTCATTAACTATCTTGTTTTGTTTGATTAATTGGTAGAAGCTCTAATTATTTTGGTAGTTGATCATTCCTCTAGCATGAAATTTTTTGTTTTCAAATTTCAGGAGTTCCCCCAGAAGATGTCGCAGAAGAGGAGGAGCAACCTGAAGAAGAAGAGGAGGAGGACTTGGGAGAAGAAGATGAGATGGCAGATTTCATAGTTGACGAAGAAGAAGTCGATGAAAATGGTCTACCTGTGAGGTATTTTCAAATATGTTTTACATTGTTTCTTTTGAGGAAGCCTTTATTTTAAAATTTATATACTGGCAACTATAATTTTTTGTGTTACTATTTTCACCAAACTGAACTTTTATTTATTTTTCTTTAAAAGGAGGAAGAAGTCAAAGAAAAGAATGCCCAGGCAAGCACCGGGGATTTCGTCTTCAGCTTTACAAGAAGCTCAGGATATATTTGGCGATGTCGATGAACTTTTGTCCCGTCGAAAACAAGGCTTGAGAGCAAAGGGCGTGGATGGTGTAGAAGGGGTAGATGACGAAGGTTTCAAGAGACTGGAGGATGAGTTTGAGCCAAGTATTTTGGCAGAGAAGTATATGACAGCAAAGGATGATCAAATTCGTGAAACAGATGTGCCGGAACGGTTTCAAGTATGTATTAATGTGCAATGTATTGATAGTAATTTTCTTTTTTCTCTATGTTTTGCTTAGAATTTTTATATTGAAATTATTATTGCTGTTGATTTTATTAAACTATAGAACAATTTTACCAATTACCTATGCAAAAGATGAGTTAGCGGGTAAAAGAAAGCACAAGGTAGAGATGTAAGCTTGATATGGGATAGGAGATTATGGAGTCATGTAGGGGGCCAAGTACCAATTCTCTTATCTTTGAAAGCCTTTCATGGCCAAACCTATATCCTCACCATCCTACTAGATGAGTCAATTTGAATTGTAATTGGAGTCATTGATATTTGAAAAGGCTTTCCTGAACTATTGACTTGGCTTTCAATTAAGGGCCATTACATTAAGTAGTTGGGCTAAAATGGGAAATGTATCTTGTGCATTTGCACCCTAACTCTTTGTAAGGGGCTTTCAGCAAGTTACTTACGTATCTTGTCACTAGTGTTAGTTCTCAAGATGTATCCTCAAATAAAACGCATGCTCATTAGACCAACCTTTCCCCACCCCTAGAGACACAACCACTACAACTCTATGTAATGTATCCCTCTCTCCCCCCCTTTTTTATGCTTTCAGTGTAGGCTAGCCTACCATTAAGTAGTTTGTTAGGTTAATGGTACGGGAAAGAAATGCATGTTTTATACAATGGGTTCCATTTGATTAATTAATATACTTATCTGGTTGGGGGGTTTTGATGGTGGCTTGGTATGGGGAGCCTAGCCTTGGCTGGTATTCATCAAGGATTTATCTATTTTTGATTTTCCATTGTTGCTTGACTCACCACCTATCGGTTTATGCCTTATTCCATTGTTGCTTGACTTACCAGTTACCACCTATCGTTTGCTTGACTCACGACAGATTAAAAGAGTTTTTTGGATTTTTCATCGTAGCAGTTTTTCAGCAGATCTTAGGTGGATCCCGGCGGATCCGGATCCGTTTCAGATTCGGTGATCTATGGATCCAGTCCTCAAGCCTGACGGATCTGGTAACATAGATACTCGTATAGATAATATATAGAAAAAGATTAGAAAGATTTGATTCTCCTCTCTATTTAGGGTCATTATGCAAAGCTAATATACTATGTTGCACTGGGATGTTCACCTCCCCCAAACAGAAAAAAAACACCCCATACCCACTATTCTGGTGTTACGGGGACTTAGGTACTCCTTGGAAACGTACCTAAACTGTTGGGGACTTTGTAAGGGATGCAGGACTTGCTGGCCGTACCTGTGACTTTTCAGGCAGATTTAAGGGATGTTATGGGCATGCAAGTTCAGTTTTGACAATGGACATTGATGATTGGAGAATATGATCATTTTTGGATCCTTTTTTTAGCATTATGTTGAATCCGAATCTGTACATTGCATCTCAAAACAAGGGTTTTGTATGATGGGTTTTGATTTGGGTTTCTAGTGATTTAACTAGTGTCTTTTCAGCAACAACAATACAGCAAGTAAAATCTGTGTCAACACCAAGATATGCAACATCACAAGGTCTGATCCTTGTGGTTATTACTCTTGTTCTTCTCATTTTTGGAGTCATCTTAACTTTTACATATTGTACATGGGTGTATGAGTTATTCAAGTCCAATTCTTCCACCGTTATAACCTCGAGCATTGTGAAAACAATCAGATAGCAGTGACTTAGACTGGGTACTAAATGTTTGAATAAATTCCTATTCAGTCACCCTTTTGATATGAAATATGAATCTAATCTTCTTACAGAATGCTTGAATGTATATCCCAAAGTGTTTTCTAGTGGTTTTCAACACAGCTGTAAATACCTGCAGAACCTATTGAGAAGGGAATGCCTACTAACATAATCATCATAAACAAGAAATATGAGGAAGAAAAGCTGTAATAGAGACAGGCATTTGTCCCATAGCCCCTTCATGGACCTAAAGCTGTTATGGAGACATGCATTCGCAAAGCTAAACTGCTTTTTTCTCATGTCAAGTGCCAATAATGGGATGTCACTTAGCCCTTTTCTTAATTGCTTCAGCTTTTTCAGAACTGGTAAGTGCAAGGGCTGTGCATAATACTGTTATTTATATAGTATAGACTATTATGTTTACATGGAACTACAAATGTTTATGGTGAATTCTCTCTCTCTCTCTCTCTCTCTCTCTCTCTCTCTCTATATATATATATATATATATATACACATATATATTAATGTCATCCCCTGAAAAATTGGCAGTGTCCTCTAGCACTCACAGGGATGCGTCATTTAGTTGTTTCAAAAACCAGTGCAAAATAGGCTATAGCTAATATATAGAGAAATATTGAGATATCTCTTCGTATATTATGGATATATACATAAATATGGAGAGAAGAAAATAGACACTTGTGTAGTCCATCTAGAGTTCTTTCCTTGGCTGGCCTTATGAATCTCTTAAAAACCCTTACTTTATGATAAGTTCTTGATCTCCTTTCTTAAAACCCGTTATAAATCCCCTTACCCCCTTTTGTAGTTGCTTTTCCATTTGTAAACAGTGTCCTATGCTCTGCTCAAGTAGTTATTCTCTCTGCCTGAGCTCTGGAAGGTCTCTAGTTTTGAGGGGAAAAACTATAATGTCGTGCTTGTGTTTTCATGCCTATCAACTTTGGTCCAGACTTCAAGATGGCATGTCTATTAGACATGAAAGGATTAGTTCTTTGAACTAGATAGGTTTCTTGGTCATGATAAATATTGGTATGTATAGTTCTCAACGGTGTTATCGGGAAAGGTGAAAAGTAAGGATCTTATAGTGAAGGGATAACCATGACAACCCTTCTAGCTTTGCTTTTGATAGGGCAAGGAAATCAAAGTGTCTTTCTTGGACCTCTCAATGATATCTTCTCGATGGATGGGGTCTGTTGTGTCAAATTTGTTTGGGGAAGATAATACTCTAGAACGAAGTAAGGGCCAAGCCAAGGAAAGGAAATACGTATGCCAATGAAATAAATAAGGAATTTATTGCTCGATTGACTTGAGGACGGTGTGCTAAATCCTAGCAAAACTAAGGCAATAGTAGTAAGGAATAGGAAAGTTCTATATTTTTCATCAAGTGTGGAATTGTTTTCTATAGATCAGAGAGGAAATTAATTAAGGTTATACATACATACATACACCGTTATCTCCATATATCTCATTACCCTCTTGCTATTCTATTTTTCATTGGCCCACAAGAAAGGTCATTAAAGGAAATACTATGTGGGTAAGTGAGGCATTTTAAGGTTCACTTAATGGATGGTTGTCTTCTTTGTAGGCCAAGGCTAAAGAAATAAATAAGATTGTTTTCGAAAAAACAAAGCCAAAGAAAGAAGTTGTGGGTGTGGTGATGTGTACGGGGTTTCCAAGGAGATGGAAGGATGATTTCAAAATAAATACCTCGGGCTTTGGTGATATTATTTCCTTAGTAATGATAAGGGTCCTTGGTAATGATATCTTGCACATAATTACCAAGGCCCTATATATACATGTATGATTATTTTCTTAGTAATAATAAGGGGCCTTGCCTGCTATTCTTTAAAGCAACAGCTCTTTCAACTTCTTGATCAGTTAGCATGGTTGATGGTTAGTATGCTAACGTTTTCTTGCATTTAAGAGGGCTGGGTTCACTTTGTGGCTTATTCTGACTTTGAACGTAAATGTTTGGTTGGTTTTATTCAGTTGTCTGAAGAGATATCAGGTCCTGTTCCACACAATGAGAATACAGTACCTGAGGCAAAATGGATATATGAGCAAGCATTTGGATCATTAGCTGTACCAATGAGGGCAGAGTTTCAACACATAGCGAAGCTAGACAAAGAAGAGGTCGTGAAGGAAATCTCTAATGTGTTACAGATGTTTCATGATCAAAAATTAGAAGTGAGTTTATATCTTGCTGTCTCTTTGATTTTACAGCTGAATTGATATGTTGTAAAAATTATGTATTGCTTTGTTTAGGTTGATTGTTGATTGAGTTGAAAGATGGTGTGCATTGCTAGGTTTCATTTATTGCTATGTATCGGAAAGAAAAGTGCCTCAATTTGCTTCAAGATCAAGAACAGGATTCAGCAGACAGTGCAGAAAAAGATGAAAAACCTAAATTGAAAATGTACAAGGTAAGTGTTTAGGATAACAACACTTTCTTCTGTAGTGCACTCTCATAACTAGAGGATCACAGTATATGTCTTGTTTTCTTCAGGCATTGTGGGCAATACAGCTGTGGGATAGGAAGTGGCTTTTGCTTCAAAGGAGAAAGAATGCTCTTAAAGCATCTTATGAGAAGCGTGCTGCAGAAGAAGCACGGAGAGATGAAAATAAATTGAATATACTAGAGTCAGTTTTACAGTCGCTTGATGATGCAGAGTCTGAACGTACTGTTGATGACATTGACGCAAAGTTTAACTTGCATTTTCCACCTGATGAAGTTGAGGTAGAAGAAGGTCAATTTAAAAGACCGAAACGCAAATCTTTGTACAGCATCTGTCGTAAATCTAGATTAGGAGGCCTGTCACAGAAGTTTAGTCTCAGTTCGGAGCAGCTAGGCGAGAATCTACAGTTAATGTACAAGGTACAGGCAATGGAGTTTCTTCTTAACACTGTTTTCCCTTAATGGAATGACTTGACTTCAGTATTGAATTTGAAGGATTCTGTTCTTCTTTTTGTGCAGAAACATGAAGTTGATGATGCCAGTGTCACGCCAGAGGACGTGGCTGCTGAATTTTCTGTGAGAGAATTTGGTGATTCTCAGTCAGTGCTTAAAGGTGCCAGGCACATGGTATGTTTTTACAGTGTCCAAAGTAGCTTGTGATTTTGTATTGTTAAGTTGTCATGGGATGTAATTTAATGAGCAAATGGCATTGAGGCTTTTGCAGGCAGCTGTAGAAATCAGTTGTGAGCCAACTGTTAAGGAATATGCCCGAAGTGTCTATATGGAAAAGGCATTGGTAACTACAAGGCCCACAACTGATGGAGACAGTGCCATAGATTCCTTTCATCAATATGCAGGGGTGAAGTGGCTAGTTAACAAGCCAATTAGTATGTTCGATGATGCCCAGTGGCTTCTCATTCAGAAGGCCGAAGAGGAGAAACTTCTCCAGGTTACTATTGGTTTGCCTAAAGAAGTAATAGATGATTTAATGGGGGAATTAGAAAGTCATTACCTAAGTGATGGGGTCAGCAGAGCTGCTCAGCTATGGAATGAGCAGCGCAAATTAATAGTAAAGGAAGCCTTATCCCAGTACATTTTACCTAATATGGAGAAGGAAGCGCGAATGGTGCTAACGACAAGGGCCAAAAGCTGGTTGGTTCAGGATTATGGGATGAAGCTCTGGACGAAAGCATCAGTTGCTCCCTATAAGCGTCAAAAACGTGATGAGGAACATCCCGATGAAGATTCAGAAACACGTGTGATGGCCTGCTGCCAGGGCTCTCTTCAAGATCCTACAACATTTGTGATGCTAGATTCTTCGGGTGAAGTACTGGATACTCTTTTTACGTCACATTTTAGTATTCGTTCAAAGAACCCTGCTCAGATAAAGCGAAAAGAAATTGATCAACAGCGTTTTTTGAAGTTTATGATGGATCATCAACCTCATGTAGTTGCATTGGGAGCTTCAAATATATATTGTAAACACTTGAAGGATGGCATCTATGAGGTAAAGAATTGAAGGCCCTTGCTCTTTGTAGCTTCTATTTGGTAATCTTGTGCTTGAATTAATGTAGAATGGTTGTCTCCAGGCTATATTTAAGATTGTGGAGGAGCATCCACGTGAATTTACTGATGGACTGGACACTTTAAATGTGGTTTATGGAGATGTGGTTTTGCCTAGCCTTTATGAGAAGTCCCGCATTTCTCAGGACCAGTTACCAACACAAAAAGGTACACATGATACAAATCTCCAAGCATGATTAGTATTTGGCATTTGCCAATATTGTTTATTTCACATCATTAATTTCCTCATGTTGACTGTCATTGTTGGTTTATATACACATTATTATTTTTCTCCTGCTAATATGCCATTGTTGGTTTATATGTACTGATTTCCAGCTTATAAATGCATTTTCTTTTCCTCTACCTTAGTCTACACAGTATGAAATCGCCTTATTTTTATTTGTTTTATATTAATTAATTTTGCCTTGATTTTGTTTCTTTTATCTTAATTTATTTTTTAGCTGACATGTGCCAGCATTACAGATGTGACACATCTCACCTACCTGAGCTGTAGAAAGTGCCTCTCGGTGCAATGGAAATATGTTGTGTTTTGTCATGAGAATTTTTTTTGCAGGGCGAGCATCTGGTCCTCTTTTTTGTTTATTTCTTGTATTTGTTTTCCTCTTCAATCGTTAGCTTGAGTTGACAAGTAATTTATGCACAATCGACTTTTATTAGTCATAGAAGACAGTTACTATTCACTATCAAAGCCTAGTGGTATTGAAACTCTAACTCTGACATTGCCAATGGAAGCCAAGCATTTTGTAGTGGATATTGAATGAAGTAGAGTTGAGCATTGTTGCAATGAAAAATGGATTCTATCCAGAAGCATGTACAACTTTATTACTGCTTCGAACATCCCAAAAATACAGTTAGAGACATCCTATTTCTACTGCCATTTGGTCCCTATGTAGGAATTCATCATGTCTCGTTTATGATCAGATGATACAATCATATCATGCTTGACCTTGTCTGTTTTTACATTTACTAATGTTTTTCTTCCTTCCACATTATTAAGCCCCTTTTGGGTGTATCCATTCAAACCCTACATTTGATTGCATGAGACTCCAAATTAGGTTATCCCAAGATATTTCTATGTACAAAACAATTAATCTATTATGCAATTGTATTTTTGACTGCCTTGATTATTATTGGTTATTATTTTGGTTCAACCCTTTTGGGTGCATCCATTCAAACCCTACATTTTAATGATGTGAAACTCTATTTAAAAATTAGTGACCAATAGAAGGATGTATTTTGGTATCGTGACACTTAGTACTGGATATATTTTGGTATTGAGAGGTAGAGTGTTGTGCCTGTGAGCCAGTAGTCCTCGTTCACTTGGTTATCATAGTGCAAAAGCCATATTAAAATCATATTCTTTGAACCGCAATGGTCTAAGCAAAAGCATTAAAAATGGAAAGGAGCATCAATGGGAATTAAAGTTGCACCTTGTTCCCAATTGACAATTGTGCCATCACTTCAAATTATTGATATTATGATGATTTTACTCAATACCGTGGGAAATTTTAGAAATGATATTGAAAGAAGCCACTGCACAATTTTAGAAATTGTTCCCTTCTTCTCTCTATTTTCTAACATGACTATCCAATGTCTGCACATGCTTTGCTTTCCTCTAGCTTTTGAGACTGAAACAAACAGACCTATGCCATACTTGTAATTTTGGGTTATCTATGTTTTTCTGTTTACTATTTTTATAATGGGAATATATGTGCATCCATTTATTTCAGCAATGTCGGTAGTAGCATCATACAAAATTTCACCCACCTGAACTGTAGAAAGCACCTCTTGGTGCAATGAGAGATTAAGCTATGTTTTGTCCTGAGAGAATTTTTGTTTGCTTACAGGTCTCGTTCGACGTGCCACGGCTCTTGGTCGGTATCTTCAAAATCCATTAGCTATGGTTGCAACGTTATGTGGTCCTGGCAGAGAGATATTATCATTAAAGCTTCATTCATTAGAACATTTCCTCAATCCAGATGAAAGATATGAAGCTATTGAACAGGTGATGGTTACAATAACCAATCAAGTTGGTGTTGATATAAACCTGGCTGCTTCCCATGAGTGGATGTTTTCCCCACTGCAATTTGTATCAGGCCTTGGACCAAGAAAAGCTGCATCCTTACAGAGGGCTATTTTAAGGGCAGGGCGGATTAACACTCGTAGAGAGTTATTGACCACCCTTGGAGCAATGAAGCGTCTTGTATTTATAAATGCTGCAGGTTTCTTAAGGGTTAGAGGGACTGGGCAGGCAGCAACTGGCAATCATGTCATGGATCCATTGGATGATACCCGAATCCATCCCGAGTCATATGAACTAGCCAAGAAAATGGCTGAGGATGTATATTGTGAAGATTTGGGACAGGATATAGAAGATATGGATGAAGAAGCACAAGAAATGGCAATTGAACATGTGAAAAGTAATCCCCATGTGCTTAAAGCCCTCGATATTGATGAATATGCCAGAAGTGTGGAGCAGCGGATAGGTGATAGAAAAAATGAAACCCTAAGTGACATCAAAATTGAGCTACTTCAAGGTTTTCAGGAATGGCGGACTCAACATAAACAACCAACTCAAGATGAGGAATTTTACTTGCTTACTGGAGAAAGTGAAGAGACTCTTTCTGAAGGGAAGATTGTACAAGCAACTGTCCGTTTTGTCCAAAATAATCGTGTGATATGTGATCTGGAGTCAGGCTTGACCGGAATGGTTATCAAGGAAGAACTTTCTGATGATAGAGATATTGATCCAATAGAAAAGATCACTGAAGGCAGCATCCTTACCTGTCGGGTGAAATCTATTCAGAAAGCAAAGTACTTAGTGGATTTGACTTGCAAAGCAAGTGAGTTAAGGGGTGATCATTGGCAGAACGGACAGATTAAGGATCCGTTCTATGCAAAAGATGAATCCCTTTTACACAGTGAGCAGGAAAAAGCAAAGAAAGAAAAGGAGCTTGCAAAAAAGTCTTTCAAGTCCCGGATGATTGTGCATCCACGATTCCAGAACATTTCAGCAGAAGAAGCCATGGAGGTAATTTTGGTTATTGTCGAGATATATATTTGCATTGTAACATTATTTTTATGTAAATATCAAATCTGCAGTATTTCTATTTATGTCTAAATCTGGTATTTCTCTTTTTATCTCCATATGGCAGTTTTTATATTAGGTGTATATATAAAATCTCTTTCAAATATATATAGAATAATTTTATTTTCATTTGTATATAAATTACATTTTTCAGATGCCCACTGGAATTCAAACTAACAGGAGTTCTTATAGGAAGATATTGTATCTCCTACTTCCATAACAACAGCTGCAAGTCATTTCTAGAGTTTACTAAGCTCAAGGCTAAAAAAATCTCATATACAAAACCTGTGCTATTTCTAGAGGTACCTTTCTAGCAAAAATAAAAAAGATACATATCTTTATATACAGTACAATATAAAGCCTCCATAAAATACAGATACAGTCAAAAACTTAGTCCTGATAGGACACTTCCAAGCCAAAACTTAATAGAGCTGTCAAATGATCTAAAAGAACTGGTGCAACAACAAATAAACCAGAACTACCTGGATCAAATTCTGTGAGACAACCCTCTTGATATTCCCACATGTGCCATGTGCGAGGAGCTGAGAGTAGATACGATAAGATAATGTAAGGCAATTTTATTAATGTCCATCAGATGACCACAAAAGTAGATCAACGTGACTACTGAGTGTACATGCATCAATATAAAGAGGCAGCGTGGAAGGAGCTCCTAAAAAGGCAAGAAGCAGAGGTAAAAGAAATAAGGGGATGTACAACCCTAATCTAAGATCTAAACAGTGCTTTGAGAGCTGACAACAGATCTGGGAGAGATGTACCAAGAATCTGGAATACAAAGAGTGAGCTAATTAGGCTCTGCTTCACTAACATCTGATGGCGATTGGAGGAAGATCTGAATAGAGCGCTGTCAGGGAGAGGAACTGGAAGAAGCTCTGAATTGTACCGTGCTGCCTTCTGGACAATGTTGCTCGTCTCTGGAGTCTGGCAGGCCTCTCGTAGTCGCTTATTCGACGTCTGGACCGGTTGTGTTGCTGGGGTTGCTGAGTGGTGGTCATAGTCTCATGAGCTTGCACTGATCTTGAGCCAGGGACTGTACTACTACTTATTTGTGTCTTGGTACCCCTGGTAGATGGGAGCATCGGGAAGGAGGTAATCCTCAACATTCCCCCAAGTTTTTGGGATGCGGGAGCAAGGAAACACACATTGGGGATGTGGATTTAGGGAAATTCATGGGGGATAGGGAGACGTCGGGGTCCCTATCTCTAAAATTATAAAAAAATAAAAATCCCAACATTTACAATTCATCCCATGTAAATTCATCTGTGCAATGTAAATGCTAAATCCAAATTTGTAAATGATAGAAATTGAAGTAAATTGAATCCAAACACGATTCATCAATCACCATTGTTATTATCATATTTCACACTGAATCAATGATACATGCACATCATAAGTTCAAATTTATAACTTATAACAAAATGAATTACATTGATTCAAATTTCAAATAGTACTAAGTAAATACTGTATAGTAGATACCGAGCAATGAAATAGTAAATTAAAATTACTCAAACATAGTAAAGAGTGACAAGTCAAAGACTTGGTCATCAATATCTAAAGTCAAAAGTTAAAACTAAAATATTAACAGTGGACACTGGAAGCCAAAAGTAGCTTAAAAGAAATCAACATCAAATGAACATCAAGGAGTCAAAGCCATTGATTGACTGTCTACATAAATGTTAAATGACTTGTAAAGGTAGAATAAGAGAGATCTATCAGTAAAGGTGAAGTTTTTATGATGCATTTTGGAAAAAATATTGAGGTGAGGTGTGTTAGAATATAATGGATGTGCTCGTTTAACCATAGACAATGTCACACAACCATAGGTCGAAGCCACACCATAGACAATGTCACACAACCATAGGTCGAAGCCACCCCCGAGCACCTTAACCTTGACAGAGAAAGATTCTGGAAGCNNNNTCTGGAAGCAAACCCTAGGCTTAATAGCCAAACAAAGGTGGCGCACCTCTTTCCAAGGATAGCACACCAAGCAAGAATAACAAAAGCTGATCAGAGAGTCCAACCCAGAAAACTGAAAATGCAGATTGCAAAACTGTCGACAGCAGCTGCTCCCAGGACTTGCGCACAAACTGGCCAACTGCAGTGCGCACAAGTGTACTTCTGCAGTTCTGAGAATGCTGGACAAAATGAAGATTGGCCTCCTATATTTATACTGTTTCTGCCAGACTGCTTGGGTCGACTTCTCATTCTGGGTGCTAATTACTTAGGCTAATAACCTAATACAAATCATTCTCTTGAGCCGACTTGTCTTCTAG
>CBVK0101173036.1:0-16422 GCA_900067695.1 Picea abies | reverse complement strand
CCTTTAATTTTGTCCGAGGATCCAAGAAGTGCGATATAGGTTAGGTTATACTGGATAAATCCCTAAAATTAAGAGGTCAATTGTTAATACAGGGTTTGAGGGCCTCAACAGTTCAATTTCATTTTAAAATGCATTAACAGAAACACACTTTTATCTTGTTATCAACTATTTTACCATCAAGGTAATATATATATAAGCTATATAGAACTTATGTTTTCTTTATATAACTTCAATTATTTAAAGATATATAAAATAGTAGATCAATAAGTTTTTCAAGGATATATATATAGAGATTGATAAGTTTCGACTTTCAAGACAAACTATGCTTGAGATTCTAATCCTATCGAGTCTCACTAATCCAGCCATTATTATCACTAACTATTGAGCATGCCTAAAATTATACCTTTACATGAAAAGCGAGCAAATAAAAAAATTAAATAACCTTTACATGAAAAGCGAGCAAATAAAAAAATTAAATACTTCCTGGCTTGAAATCTGTTCAATATAATTTGTAGTTTGCCACAGAAATAATCCCACTCCTTGTAAGATGCATTTAAATACAATAATATTTGACTGCTTAAAAGCATAAGAATAAGATTCGGTCCGTATGGTGTACATTAGAAAAAAAGAACTTCTAAATAACATCAATTTTTTTAAATTAAAAAAACCTTCTAAATAATATTAATTTTTTTAAATATTCACTAAATCGCCACTTGATGGTTCTTTTTTTTTTAGCTTTTGCGTATACATGATGCTAAATTTTGTTCATTGTAAGTGGTTTTTCATCTGCTTCTTGAAATCTAGTCGTGCATTTTTGGGCTCTCTTTCGATCTGCTTCTTAAAATCTACTCGTGCATTTTCGGTCTCTCTTTCGCTCTGCTTCTTGAAATCTACTCGTGCATTTTTGGTCTCTTTCGAACTACAGAAATAATTTCCTACTAACTTCCAAGACCAAGAGGTCTAAATTCTAAGTTAATGACACTGAAAAGCTGCACATATTTAAATGTTTTATTTTTAATTACACTGAAAAGAATCCATAGTTATTAAAATAATAGGAAGGAGTTCACATTTTTGATTAAAAAAAATGACTTGCTTTTAAATTATATATTTTATTTAAAAAAATGGAACACAATAATTTTGTTTTATTATTTCAATGTTTTTTTTAAATTTAATACTTCAATATTGAATTGGTATTAGAATCAGTGTTCCACTATGCTCATAAGTGATAACCGGAAATCTATCTGGTATAAAATCCACCCATCTACATATGTTTGTAAATGCACTTATATCTATACGTTCCTTCAAAATTGCTAATTAGAAGTGATAACCGGAAATCTATCTGGTATAAAATCAACCCATTTACATATGCTTGTAAATGCACTTATATTTATAAGTTTCTTCAAAATTGTTACATATTTCAAGAAAACACTCCAAAGACATACTATACCAAATTTAGGGCCCATATAGACAAAATTGCTTCATGGTTTAAGAAAACATTGCAAAGGTATACTAACCCATCTACATATGCTTGTAAATGCACTTATATTTATACATTCCTTCAAAACTGCTCATATTTGAAGAAAACGTTGCAAAGGCATACTAAATTTAGGGCCCATATAGACAAGATTGCTTCATGATTTAATAAATACTAATTTTAAGTTCATATGGACAAAAATGATGAAGCTTCTTGTTGGTCTCGAACAAAAATGATGAAGCTTCTTGTTGGTCTCTTATTTGCAAACATCTAGACACAGACTTCCATAGGATGTTAGAAGAGTTTTGGGAAACCCATTTTCATGCCACGCCTTCCA
This sequence comes from Picea abies, assembly GCA_900067695.1. Taxonomy (NCBI): domain Eukaryota; kingdom Viridiplantae; phylum Streptophyta; class Pinopsida; order Pinales; family Pinaceae; genus Picea; species Picea abies. The sequence continues at coordinate 14,611 of CBVK0101173036.1, read as the reverse complement.
TAGGATGTTAGAAGAGTTTTGGGAAACCCATTTTCATGCCACGCCATACATATCTAGAGGTGTTAATGATGAGCATTGTAAGCATGTTATGGAGATGATGCAAATTAATTATTCGAGAACTTTCAAAAAAACAATCCTAATCTCCAGATCGAATTCTAGTTTTGTTATTACACATTCAAATATTGCATAAGGCAACCATGTTATATTAAACCCAACAACTTTCAAAACATCAATCCTAATCTCCAGATCGAATTCTAGTTTTGTTATTACACATTCGAAGATTGCATAAGGCAACCATGTTATATTAAGCCCACTTGTTGTTGAGTTCTAGTTTTGTTATTACAACCATGTTATATTAAGCCCAACACTTGTTGTTGAGTTCTAGTTTTGTTATTACAACCATGTTATATTAAGCCCAACACTGGTTGTTGAGTACTAGTTTTGTTATTACACATTTGAAGATTGCATAAGTCATTGACAAGGTGGCCCTCCTTTTTCCATGGTGCATGATTATATTTCAATGATATTATGTAGAAGGAATTTCAAAGATTTAATTTTACTAAGTTTTGTTATTACACATTTGAAGATTGCATAAGGCAACCCCAACACTTCTTGTTGAGTTCTAGTTTTGTTATTACACATTTGAAGGTTGCATAAGGCATTGACAAGGTGACCCTCCTTTTTCCATGGTGCATGATTGTATTTCAATGATATTATGTAGAAGGAATTGCTCTTCCGATCTCACTGCTTCTTAAAATCTACTCGTGCATTTTCGGTCTCTCTTTCGCTCTGCTTCTTGAAATCTACTCGTGCATTTTTGGTCTCTTTCGAACTACAGAAATAATTTCCTACTAACTTCCAAGGCCAAGAGGTCTAAATTCTAAGTTAATGACACTGAAAAGCTGCACATATTTAAATGTTTTATTTTTAATTACACTGAAAAGAATCCATAGTTATTAAAATAATAGGAAGGAGTTCACATTTTTGATTAAAAAAAATGACTTGCTTTTAAATTATATATTTTATTTAAAAAAATGGAACACAATAATTTTGTTTTATTATTTCAATGTTTTTTTTAAATTTAATACTTCAATATTGAACTGGTATTAGAATCAGTGTTCCACTATGCTCATAAGTGATAATCGGAAATCTATCTGGTATAAAATCCACCCATCTACATATGCTTGTAAATGCACTTATATCTATACGTTCCTTCAAAATTGCTAATTAGAAGTGATAACCGGAAATCTATCTGGTATAAAATCAACCCATTTACATATGCTTGTAAATGCACTTATATTTATAAGTTTCTTCAAAATTGTTACATATTTCAAGAAAACACTCCAAAGGCATACTATACCAAATTTAGGGCCCATATAGACAAAATTGCTTCATGGTTTAAGAAAACATTGCAAAGGTATACTAACCCATCTACATATGCTTGTAAATGCACTTATATTTATACATTCCTTCAAAACTGCTCATATTTGAAGAAAACATTGCAACGTCCTTCAAAACTGCTCATATTTGAAGAAAACATTGCAAAGACATACTAAATTTAGGGCCCATATAGACAAGATTGCTTCATGATTTAATAAATACTAATTTTAGGTTCCATATGGACAAAAGTGATGAAGCTTCTTGTTGGTATCTTATTTGCAAACATCTAGACACAGAGTTCCATAGGATGTTAGAAGAGTTTTGGGAAACCCATTTTCATGCCACGCCATACATATATAGAGGTGTTAATGATGAGCATTGTAAGCATGTTATGGAGATGATGCAAATTAACTATTCGAGAACTTTCAAAAAATCGATCCTAATCTCCAGATCAAATTCTAGTTTTGTTATTACAGATTCGAAGATTGCAGGCAACCATGTTATATTAAGCCCAACACTTGTTGTTGAGTTTTAGTTTTGTTATTACAACCATGTTATATTAAGCCCAACACTTGTTGTTGAGTTCTAGTTTTGTTATTACACATTTGAAGATTGCATAAGGCATTGACAAGGTGGCCCTCCTTTTTCCATGGTGCATGATTGTATTTCAATGATATTATGTAAAAGGAGTTTCAAATATTTAATTTTACTAAGTTTTGTTATTACACATTTGAAGATTGCATAAGGCAACCCCAACACTTGTTGTTGAGTTCTAGTTTTGTTATTACACATTTGAAGGTTGCATAAGGCATTGACAAGGTGACCCTCCTTTTTCCATGGTGCATGATTGTATTTCAATGATATTATGTAGAAGGAATTTCAAAGATTTAATTTTCAGTAAAGATGTGTAGGTGGAACAAGCTGCCTTGAATTTGTAATTTGATACTATTCCATAGGAGGTTTTCTATGGATCCTGCAAACATTTGATTGTCAGATATCATGGTCACATGAAGGAGATATGAGTTTCTTATTAGGAGTTTGTCCTCTTCTTGAGATGTGGTATCTACAAGGATTGACTTGTTTGAGGATGATATCTTTGTTTCATAATTCTTGGGGAAGTTTCAAAATCATATTTATAAATATATCAAACATACTCTCATAAGATGTGGTATCTACAAGGATTGACTTGCTTGAGGATTATATCGTTGTTTCATAATTCTTGGGGAAGTTTCAAAATCATATTTATAAATATATCAAACATACTCTTATAAGTCCAGCGAGCATATTTATAAATATACCAAACATACTCTCATAGGTCCAGTTGGCAAGTTTCCCAATTCAAAGAATCTTACGAGATGTTTAAGTTGGGCACAATCTTATAGTAGTAGACTTCATTGGGAATTACATATTTGCTTCATAGAAATAGATACAGATCAAATACTATCATTTTGACTAGGTGTCTGTTTTCCAAATATTTTATGTGTAGTTTCCACAAATATATGATTTTAATTTTCTATGGTTTTGTTGCGCTAAAATTATCGTTTTACTTTATGGCATCCATGTTTAGTGGAAAAACTATCCAAGACCTTGGAACCCATGTGGATCCCTTATTTGTCATCAAAACCTCTTTAAGATCTTCATGGAAAGATAAAATGATCCGGATTTATGTAGGAACACAATGAAATGCAGAAATACACATAAACGCAGAGATGTAGCGGAAATAAGACTTCATTAAAGATCTATCCGAGGCCTATAATTATTGAGACAAAATGACATCGTTAGATGATATTTTATGCCACCAAAATACCCAAAAAAACATCGTTTAGGGCCTCAAAATGGCCCCAGAAGTTCAGGACCCGAAAAAACTGCTAAAAATAGTAAACTGTCGAAAAATGAAAAAACTAAAAGAAGCAATGGTGGGGGTTCAAGTGGAATAGGTGGGTGGCCACCAATATCCACCTGGATCATAAAATTATTGTTTTACTTTATGGCATCCATGTTTAGTGGAAAAACTATCCAAGACCTTGGAACCCATTTGGATCCCTTTATTGTCACATGTATCGATTACATCAAAACCTCTTTAAGATCTTCATGGAGAGATAAAATTATTGTTTTACTTTATGGCATCCATGTTTAGTGGAAAAACTATCCAAGACCTTGGAACCCATTTGGATCCCTTTATTGTCACATGTATCGATTACATCAAAACCTCTTTAAGATCTTCATGGAAAGCTAAAATTATTGTTTTACTTTATGGCATCCAACCCATGTGGATCCCTTTATTGTTACATGTATCGATTACATCAAAACCTCTTTAAAATCTTCATGGAAAGCTAAAATTATTGTTTTACTTTATGGCATCCATGTTTAGTGGAAAAACTATCCAAGACCTTGGAACCCATGTGGATCCCTTTATTGTCACATGTATCGATTACATCAAAACCTCTTTAAGATCTTCATGGAAAGCCTTGCAATGGTTCCATTGCCTCCCTTTATTGTCACATGTTTTGATTACATCAAAACCTCTTTAAGATCTTCATGGGAAGCTTTTGTAATGGTTCTTCATTGACTTCTTTTTGCAATGGTTCCATTGTCTCCGTTGACTTCTTTTTACAATTTTCAATAATTGGTAGACTAGTTTTCTAATTACTTTAATGCTGCCCACTTATATAAACTAGGAATGCACTCCCTTTTCACACATTTACCCAACATTCTCCTTGAAGTCCTTTAAGAACATCTTATCTCCCCAAAAGATGTTTCTTCCAACATTTTTATTTAACATCATCTTATCTCCCCAAAAGATGTAGCGTCCAAGTGCTTGGATGTTGAATATGTCTTATCAAGTATGGTATCCCTAGGTCATCCTTTTTCTTGGTATGCCACCTAATAATGAAATGGGTGATGTCATCAAAACTAATACATGAATGGAAAATGGAAAATAAAGTTGTCTTTTTATTCAATTAATAATTAATAACCTCAATATGCTTGAAACCTTCTTCTAGGTTATTTTAACATATTTTCTTCAATATAAATGGGTGAAGTCATCATAACTAATACATGAATGGAAAGTGGGAAATTAACCTCAATGTTTGAAACATTCTTTTAGGTTAATTTAACTTATTTTCTTCAATATCAATGCGCATTACAAATTTCACAAGGCTTATGGGTATCCCACTAATGAATGTTTTACTTATAATATTTCTAAGACCCTTAAATACTCTATTGTAGTGAATCTCAACTCTAAACATTGTAACCTTGATGATACCATGCCCAAGCAGTCTACCTAATCCCTGGGGTAATAATGTTGTGGAAAAACAAGGATTCATTAGCCTAAGAATAAGCTTACTCCTTTTGCATCTTCCCTATACAAATAATAAGATGATCAACACAAATCATCTTCCCTATACAAATAATAAGAATAAACTTACTCCTTTTACATATTCCCTATACAAATAATAAGAGGGTCAACACAAATAATCTCCTAACTTGAAGGTTTCATTCTTTGATCACACCTCATCTTTGAGGTTGTCATCTCCTACCTCTTCTTTAAAGAAATTATGGCTTTCAACGTGCTACTGCATGCACTTAGTAACACATGAGTGGTAATGTTGTCCATGCTCATTGATGGAGGCACTTGTAAACATACCTATCGCCTTTGTACTTGGAGGGTCAAGGTTTGTTGTGTCTCCCCAAGGGGCTTGTCTTTTCAATGTTTTCATGGATGTGCATTGTAGCTAGGTGTTGAGGCTAGTGTGTTGATTGATTGGCTATAATCTATGTACTATAGTTGTCATTTCTTTGACATCCCAAATTTTTGGTATGTGGAAGGATGATGGCTTGTTTTCTCCATGTCACTTGCTGGAAAGTGTGAAACTCCATTAGTTTATACCTCAATTTCATTTTATTGCAGTGAATGCTTTGCATAAATACTTATGTAAGTAAAACATTCAAGAAAAGATAAAATTGTTGGTAATAAGTCAACATTCATTTTGTTCATCATTCACCACTCAATGAAGTTAAAATTTTCACATATTAACCAACAAATCTATGGTGATTCATTTACAATGAAATACTATGACAAAGTTGATCTACTATGATATAGAATTCATAGATGTTCACTAGCGTAACAACTACCGTCAAGAAAAAACTTGCTTCATAGTACCTCCCACTATTTAATCCTTAAGGTTTCACCAATGTTATGACCCAACACTTCTATTGTTAATGTTAGGGGTATACACGGTTATGTTACAAGACATTTAGCGTGTAATGTAGTTTGAAGGTTGAACCTGTCCATTTTAATTACATACAAGAACATGATGTTATCATTGTTGTATGATAAACATTTATTTTCATACACGTGGAGATATCAACACCAATTGCAATATATTACGATATTCACGTTTGAATAGGTATTTCACAATCCTTCTCAATTGTCTCATTTATAAAATTACGGTTTTTTCTTAAATTATTTTATTTTATTTTTTATGGTTGACTTGCATGTGTAGGTTTATATATTCATGCATGTCTTGTATAGACATGTACATGTGAATGTTGATAGTAGGGCTAGCACTCCAGAATTTCACAATGTGGTTGAGTAACATTTTTTTTTTATGTCAGTGGTGATAGTGAGCATGTCATATTGTTTGTTAAGAATTTATTTGGTTTAATTTATGAATCTTTTAAAAAGAATGTGATAACATCTATAGAACATTAGATTTGTTTCAATGGGTAAACAAGGAAATTCAAGTCAGCTTGCTTTTTTTACTAGTCGACTCAACTTCACAAGGAGATATGAGTTTGACATAATTGGAACTTTTTTGAGACTAGACATGGAAAGGGTGAACATGATGGTGCACGTACTGGTGTGAAATGAGCACTTAGGAGGTGCCAAATGAGTCATGATGCAGTTTGACTCAAATCATATACCAAAGTAATTGACTAGTGAAATTGCATTTAGGCCATGAAAGTCATAGACATGCGAGGCTAGTGTGTAGGTAAGAAACTACAGTGTTCAAATTTAAGTTCAAATATAACATACTTTAAAAAACACGTTTAGTAGAAAAATTAAATTCGATATTTATGATGCAAGTTCTTTTGGAATGTTGCACTTCATGATGTACCTTGGTATTGTGAAAGATACTTGGCACGAGGTAATTACACCATGTGGGGAGGAAAGACATGGGTGCCAACTTTGCCATTGAGACAAGAAATTATGCATGCTTTTGTGGATTTTGTGTAGATGTAGAGGGATGTGTACTTATCAATGTGAAAAAGAAGGACATGCGAAACAATTGAAATATGTCTCACTTAATCCAAATGGGCCACATCCAATTCTGACATGGCAAGAGATGCACCCTAAAGAGGTCATGGTTTCAATGGATTTTGATTGAGTTTCTAATATTGATAGGGAAGGTATATGACTTGATTAATGGTGTTTTTCTTTGGCCTCTTTGTTATAGTGTTCAAACTTTGAAACAAACAAACATATATTGATTAATATTTTAATTTGTTTTTGTAAGTGATGTATTTGGTTTCATTGCACCATGGGGAAATTAAAAGAATTTGGTCTACTATGTGATGGAATGTACAAAATAAAAACAAGTTGGTGAGACCATATTGATATGGATATGGTCATAATGGGTCAATTTTTTGAAGAAGTGAGAAAACAAAACGATTATATTATCTACAAATATTTTATGTTTAAATATATATCTTGTCAGTACAATGATTTGGTGATAGTGGCTTGGATACAATTCAATGAAATCAAAGTGAAGAGAGGTGAATTGAGGAGATGGAAGATGGTAGAAGCTGACCATGAACATATTATGGAAACTTGCATTCCTATAACCCATGATTTGGTGATAGTCTCTTGGATACAACTCAATGAAATCAAAGTGAAGAGAGGTGAATTGAGGAGATGGAAAATGGTAGAAGCTGACCATGAACATATTATGGAAACTTGCATTCCTATAACCCATTGGCGAGATGAGTAAACTATAGGCCACTTTTGAGGTTGGTGGTTGGTGCATTGACTTATTTTTCAATAAGTTAAATTAACGTTTGATTGCATTGCTTTATATGTTAATTGTCTTTTTGTTTCAAGTTAATTTCCTTGGGCTAGATTGCATTTTTATTTTTGTGTTTCATTTATTCTTTTTCTAGGTTACATTGCGGGAATTGAACCGGGGTGAGGAGGTTAACAATCTTTTCTCCCAACCACTCGAGACAAACCCATTGATACGTTTCATTTATATTGTATGATTGGAATAAATTTTCTTTTTGTATTTATTTTAAATTATATTATATAATTGAAAGCATATTAGAGTGGTGTAGCAAAAGCATAATGGTCCCATAATGCATAGGCTCATGTTTGAAACCTAGATTTGATACATTTAACCATAAACACTCATTACAAACATTTTTGTCATAGAACTTGAGTACTTTTGATTGTTGCATTCTAAGTCCCCATCTTGCACCAAATAATTGATATAAATAAAATTTCATCAAAGAGCAAAACAAAATTCTTTTTTAAGTCCACATTTTATTTTCTTGCTTTCATATTTTGAAAAACAATTGTTAATTTTTTTTCTTTTTTCTTTCATTAATATATTTATCAATTTGAATGGAAAGTGTTTAATGTCTATTATCCCACATATGGTGAAAATTAGATTTGATTTGGTTGGTGATTATAGGGAGTAGATCAAACCGGAAAACAAAATAAAGGGAAGATTTTAATATAATGGAAATCATATAATTTACATATGAATCTTGAAATTTGAAAAGAAACTCCCTAACTAGATCTTTGATTCTTTCATTATTAGAGTTCATGGGTCAAGCATCTCCCACAAAGAGGAACTACTCCTTGTCTACTCTCATCACGAGGGAAACTAGAATGAAGGCTCTACCACCTTGCCCCTCCTTAGTTACATATTGCCTCTTCATGCAAGAAAGAAGTCATCATGTAGGTGCTATTCTTAGACATAACTAAGTAGTTTCTTGAAGCTCTCACTATTTCCCTTACATAGGTTTCCTTGTTCCTATAAGAAGAAAGACAACATCCTAACTTAATATGAACTTGGTGGAATTCACTCAACTAGAAATTAGTGACTTGATACTCATGGTAGTTTACGTGAAAAACTCAGAGGGTGTCCAATGAAGAAAAAAAAGGTTCATTACCATATCCCTTTGCTAGTAGGGAATGTTATGAGAATTTTTTCATGTAATAAGACCTATCAATGATATTTAAGGATTCCTCAAGATCCACAAAGAAATGGAGGCCCAATAAGATGCCAATAGGGAGAGTGCATCACTTGTTGGTCGAGTTCATGGAGAGGTCAAAAGGAAGATAAGAGAAGAAAATTATACTAGATATGAAAAATACATTAATTAGTATGCTATATTTTGAAGGAATATGGAACTAGGTGGTTGGTCTTCTGACAATTGATGAGGTATGTCATGGCTTAACCCAAATTTGTAGCTATGCTACAACCATTTTTATCCCTCTTACATGTTATGCCTTCTCTACTTTTCTTATTATGTTGTTATATGAATATCTTATGGTTAAAGTTGAATGGCCATCAATTTTGTTAAGGCTCAACGCCCAAATGAAAAATATACGATCATGCAGTGGGGATAGCTAGAGTGGATGTTAGATTCAGGTAAGGACATGGTCTAAACAAGTACTAGATTGAGATGTAAATAATGATGGATAGAGGTTTTTAGGTGTCTATTGTTTTTGAAATGAAATAAGTCCTTTGTAGCCTGTTGAAGTTATTTTTATTAAAAAAACAACCTTGATCGATATTTTGACCTCGATTGAGATCCAAATGGTCAATCAAGGTACAAACCTTGATTGGGGGCTTAGTTAACCCCTATTATGACCTTGATCAAGGGATTTTAGATTTTGAAACAAATCCTTGATTGAGGGCTTGTTTAAGCACTTTATTAAGGTCTTAAGCTCTATCAAGTATTTAAAAAATACCTTGATTGAGGGTGTGCATAGAATGTTTTCATGTGCTTCCTGGATAAAAATTGCAATTAAGGTTCATGGATCCACCCATTGGTCAAATGATAGATATCCCTCCACATTATGCTCCTAATGTAGATGACCATAATACAAGATATGAAAACAAGACTTTGGAGGATAGTAAGGAAATATTATTGAGTTTTCTTAATCAACTAGAATTATTTTTAGGAAAGGAACCCCACTATCCTATTAATATTTTCAATAGATAGGCTAAATATTTGGTGACCATGATATATGTTGAGCTAGGAAAGGAGAATGATGAGACTACAGAGGCTCATATTTTAGCTATTTTGGATTTTGTATCTCCCTCTCATGAGAAGCATTATGCCTCTTTTGACTATGCTAGTTTTGTTTATGATGCTATTCATGATACGTTGGTTTGTTTTTCTACCAAAAAATTACTAGTCCCACCTTTTATACCTATTGATTTTTGACCAACCTAATTCCTTTGAGCATTTGAAACTCAAAAATGTTAATAATGAGGGAAATCCTAAGCAGGTCATTGACTAGTTATCTTTGGTTAGTTTGAGAATGATATGAAGGATTTCAAATAGTTTGTTGATGGATTTGTGTCCACTATATCTTATTTTATGTTCAAGCCAACCTCCCATTCAAATGTACTTTCCCTTTTACAATAAAAGGGCCATGGTAAGAGGAATCCCTATAAGGAGTAGGGGGAGCACTCCATTTTTATAGAGGCAATGATTGAGTTTAATATTGAAAGATAAATATTTTATAATAATTACTACTCAAAAGAACTTGTTCAAAAGAAAAGGAGAAGAATGAAAGAATATTAGAGTCAATTTCCATGGATAAGATACCAACATAATCTCTCCAAGGTATTCAAGACTTCCTAGATCAATAAGAAATTTATTTGATTAAGAAAGAAAATAAAGTATAGTTGTATAAGTGTAAATTGGATTGCTTTATCCTCAAATATTATTTCCTTAATATTTATGCAAATAAAATATTCTCACCCCTGATTTTTATGCAAATAAAATATTCTCACCCCTAATATTTATGCAAATAAAATATTCTCACCCCTAATATTTATGCAAATACTCTCGCCCCTAATATTTATGCAAATAAGAGATATTTCCAAGAGTACAACTTAAGAACAAAAATGAAAATATTACAATGATCCATGAGAAAGATTTTGAAGACTCTTATTCATTCCAAATGTGTTTGAAAGAGACTATATGCTCAAGTTTTTGCTTCATTATAACAAAACATAGAAACCATAAAAAATACTCTTTCTCTAATAACTTTCTAAGGATTTCTAAAAATAATTTTATATCATTTGATAATAAATCATATAAAATATTCAAATAGTTAATACCTTAAGGCAATACAAAATCTTTAATGACTTAAATAAATGAGGAAATAGACATTTTTCACCTTCAAAGGTAGGGATTAGGCTCCTACAAACCTAAATAGATGAGGTAATATAAGACTTGGATTCAAATCCTTTCTCTATGGCGGACTTATTCATTTATACCCTTTCTTTGACAAGTTAAAAGTATGCACAAATCTAATCAACATAACTAATTTCAAAATCAATTTATTTTAGTAGTTGCCACAACATCCTAATTGACTCACTCTTTAATGTACTCACACACGGGATCGACCATGATTTCCTCTGTTACTTTTAGTGATAATAATTCCTCCTCAAATCCTTGGAGGATTCCAAGTTGATCCTTAGTAGTTGATATATATATTTTACAATATCAACCTCAAAATATATCAACCATTTTCTAATATCACCCTCAAAGAAATGTGTAAGGATATCAAATCATACATACAAGGTAAGGTGGATTTGTCTTAAGCCTAGTTTTCTTTCAAATTATTCCTTTCTACAAACCTTGTTATCTCAAAAAGTCATGGTCCCTACAATTTTTTCATACCCTTGATGGCATTAATGACACTTGATACCTCCAACATTCAATGACACCACAAACCTCGATTATTTGTTGGATTGTAACGACCCTAAATTGATAAATGATTAAGATTATTAAGTAAGAGTTAATTAAAGAATAATTGAGGATTAACTAAGTAATAATAATCTGACTGAAGATCACATTTAATGACCGAAGATCACATTTAATGACCCGTGACATAAATTTAAGAGATCAAAAAGAAAATATATAATAAGAGTTGTGTATGCCCAGGGGGTGGCGTATGCAGAGCGGGATAGCCCATAAATCTCGAGACGATAAAATATTAAAGGGGGACGCCAGACGGAGGATGGGGGGAGGTTGTGAGCACCATTCGGCGGGGATGGATGCTGCAGACTATATTGCTGAGCCAGTTGTATTGGCCGAGAGCCATTGCATTGTGCCGTGAGCAGAATTTCTACGCACTGTGGTATTTGTTGTGCACTGTGGTATTGGCTATGAGCCTATTGTATTCTCTGTGGATTGTTGGCTTGTTGGGAGCAAGGAACAAAGTGTTCTGGATTGTGGCTTTTGATCAGGGGAGGCACCGAGTTGCTGGAGGTTTTGGGCACGGAGGGCCAGGATATCCGTAGATATCCTGGAGCTAGGTAGTTTTCCTAGTTGGGGAGGACAATAGTTTTGGGTAGTTATTTTCTTGTTTGTGGCAGGGTTGATCTGTGTAGCAACATGCAGCAGGAAAGCAACAACAATTAGCATCAGAACCAGGTACTTTGTTAAGTTATGTATTTATTTCTTTATGTCATGAAATCAATATTTATTGATAAATCTAAGTTATTCAAGTTGCTGTTATGAGAATCACTATTATGCTAAGAAGATATTGTTTCAGTTTACCAAATAAATCGTTTATGAATCTTAATGATGTTTAGAAGTATATGGGCATTACATATGGTATCAGAGTGTCTTAGTTCAAAATCTGGGGCATGAGGGCCGAAACCAGGAGTGTTAACTCCAACCACACTTAACCTGCAGGAGATACGTGTTCAGTTTGACTAAATGGAACTGATACATGATACAGTATGGTATCCAAGCTATTGAGCACGGAAAAGAGAAGTCATAACGTAAATTTTATTTGGGTAATGCTGTTAATGAATTTTCGGGTAGAATAGACACCTGAAACCGATGAAAATGTCGAGAGAAGCTTCTCTGGAAGGCTTGAAACTGGTAAGATTCAATAATTATGTGAACCATACTAAATAAAATGCAAAAGACGTTTTCTGGACCTTGAAAAGGCCTACTTCACCTCAAACTTACCTAAATGAGGAACTGCCGATGCGCAGTAGGAAAAAGGAAATTTAGCAGACTTGTACCGCACAGGAATAGTGTGAACTATTTGCCTATATTAAGCCTCAATGATTGTAATAATGTGAAAATTTCAAGAACCATAGACCCATATAAAATTTCAAACGTGCCAAAGAGAGAAATTTTTACATTACGTAATGTTTCATGCAAATTAATCATTATCTCAAAGAAGAGCTGTCTGTTACACGGGAGAATGGATCTGCACCGTCAAATCTCGGACAAAATCCTGTCAGCCGTTAGATCTAGACAAGTTGCGTGGGGTTTAAGCCCTAGCGTGCACAAGAGGAGTCATCGGGAAATCTGAGTCATCGGGGTTTTGTGAAGTTAGAAAATCGAGACCTTGTGGTTCTCGAAATCCTGCGAACGGATCCTAGCCGTTGATCTCGGCAGGACATGTGTCAACGTTCTGGGAGGCATCGAGATTTTACCATCGGAGATTTTAGAAGTGTAGAACTGTTGCTTAAGGAAATCACGATTCGCGATTTTTTGATTGGATCGGAGCCATCCAAACAGTGTGACGCGTGTCAGAAGATCTCGAAGAGTCGCGAATCGGGGTTTCCAGAGACGGGAGACTTGTGCAGGTTGAAATCGCGATCTGCAATTTCCCGACGAGATCTGAGCCATCCGTTCACACGGGACAGGTGTCAGGGATCAGACAAAAGTCGCAGATCGGGAAATCAGGAATCCCAGGGACATGATGTTTAGGCACTTTGAATTCGCGATCTGCGAAACCCCGATGAGTGGGGGCCAGTTGTTGTCACGACAGAGAAGGAGGACAGAGGCCTAGTGGAGGCCAGCTGTCAGTCAACCGGAGTTCGGGATATCGGGGTTTTCGAGGACATGGAAAGCTCGCAATAGGAAATCGCGATCCACGATTTCTCGATAAGATCAACACCGTCCATCAGCGAGGATGCGTGGCGAGAGATCCCAGAAAGTCGAAGTTCGGCATATCGGAGTTTCCAGAGTCGTGAAACTCTTGCACAATGGAATCGCAATTCACAATTTCCCAATACAATCAAGGCCACCCATCTGAGGGACAGGTGGCAACCAACAAGAACCATCGACGGTTGGCCCCATCGGCATATCGGGAATCGGCGTATCGGGGATTTCAAGGACACGAAACCCTTGCATTACGAAACTGCGATATGCGAATTCTCGACACCATCATAGCCATTGATCCAAGGGATGTGTGTTTGAGGATATGAAGGAGTCAGGATTTCGGCATTTCGGGTTTTCCGCATATGAAGGAATCACGACCAGAGAAGTCGCTAAATCCTGAAACGCGACGGGTCCCACAACCATAGCGTTTAAGTGAGGACAGGTGTCGGAGGGTCCAACCTCGCCAGGAGTTAACGACAGGTGGCATCGGAGATCGGGGGATTGGGAATCCTAAGGACATGCGCTCGTTGACATCGCAAACGCCGAAACCCTGAATCTCGATAGGGCGATACAAGGCCACAGTCACGGAGGCAGGTCATATGGACCAAGCGCATAGCGAAGGGGCTAATGAAGAAAAGAACCCATCAGGAAAGTTAAGAACACAGTCCCGATAGGAAAATAAGTGGCCATGGTCTTGTGAACACGGTCATATAGACCAAGGTATAGTCAATAAGGGGCTAACTCTTAGAAACTGAGCCCATCGCGAATCGGGAATTAGAGAGGTAAGGGGATCGTGACAACGAAAAGTCCGAAACCCCGAACTCTGATATAGAGTCGGAAATAAGCCACGGTAGGCGCAGGGGCCGTGACGAAGGAAGATAAGGCTGTGGATTGGGGCATTCGACAGTGAATCCCGAGGGGATCTGAAGGGCCACTTTGGCTCAGACGAAGGGAGCTTGAGGAAACCAGACAAGTACGTGGAACCCAGGCGTGCCTGAATCCTTGGGTACTCGTTTAGTCGTTTATTTTATTTTATTTATTGAAAATTGTGTGAAATATTATGAAATAGATT
>CBVK0101173032.1:0-10615 GCA_900067695.1 Picea abies | reverse complement strand
TAGTGACATGGCCATGAGCAGTCAATCATCGTAAACATCAACAGAATGACAAGGCCAAAGGTAAATATTCATACATTGTGTTCCTCATATGTTTACCAAACAAATATCCTGAGCTATTTATTCATATATTCCTTGATAAATATTGTTATGTCATCTACAACACATAATTTGGAGTTCACAAGAAGTATCAATGAGTGTAAGTGAGACGTTGAACATAGCACAAGTTCCACAGTCTAAGAGGTTTGGTTTCAAAACTTTGGCCTCCATACTTCATCCAAGTTGTGCGCCTACTTGTATATTTATGCCAAGAAAAAGGAAAAAAAAAATAATGCAGACTACCATTCACATTACTTTTCTTGTTCAAAAAATGTCACCAGATCTAAAATTATAACACCCAAAATACTATCAATAGAGGGCTTGAAAAGTCGTCGAACTAGACAAGTGTTCATCAAGGACATAATGGTCTTATATAGCACCTACTTAGACAAGGAAAACAAAACTAGATTCAATATGCATTCTGACATGACAGACAATGAATCCTTGATGACATTCACACTGACTATCCCTACACAACTTGTCCAGAAACATGCAGAAAAGATATTTCCAGGTAATGGCATATCCATTACAAATTTTAATATATTGCCCAAAACAGTATATGACCGTGGTGATTGTGATCAGATTATATCGCTCAAAGAAACAAGTATTGTGGAAAAAAATCCTGTGATTTATTTAGAATATCGTTTCATACTAGACACAACAATCAACCAACTTGCATAGAGAAATGACACTTACCCAATCGGAACCATTGGTGGAGTTGTCACACTCGTGAGAAAACTTGGCTCGCAACACATTCTCCATATAAAATATGGAGAGTCAGACAACGACAAGGCAATGGTATTGTTCTCCATATCCAGTTTTTTCCTTTACTTTCACAAGTCCATGTATCTCGGTTATGTTACACAAATATTGCATTGTTCCATGTTGCAACTGCAATTGTTTGACACCTATTCAAGTTTTTTTTCCTCAATGGAACAAAAATTGCATAAAGGGTAGTTTCCACTTATGCTCTTCAAAAATATAACAAAGAAAAGAGATGTTAAAGAAAGGATGTTTCACACAACCCAAGAAACATTTGTAACAAAATTGTGAATAGACATAGTACAGGATCTCAAGAAACTAACTAGCCTGACAACTATTGTGCATATACATCTACAATTTCATCCTCACTTTGCTCATACAAATTGACTTCACCAATTTTCTGCAACTTTTTTTTTGTTGTGCAGTTGTATATTATATTGTTCCATATATTAACTGTTATGCTCACATGCCCAGGTTGAGGGTGTTTTGGTTTCATCGAATGTGTACTCGACCCCCTTCAATATTGTATGTGCCAAATTCAACTCTCATGCTTCTTCCTCTACTTTCATAAATGATGGTACAATTGATTTTCTATGATGCAGTAAAAAATGCCCTTACATATATAGACATTGCCTCAATGCTTCCATCCGAACCGTGGGCAACACAATCGTACATTGTACAATTAGAAAGCCTATGTTACAAGATGTGATTTCTGGGTTAGCATAATTTCCATATGAAGTATACCTACAGAAAAAGGAAAACAATTTCTACATGTTGCACGACTTTTAGGTCCATAGCAAATTCACCTTGAATGAGGACAATGTAATACTGCTTATCGTCTAGAAAAAAAATAATATATATATATATATATCATATCAATTTTTGGCAAGAAACGAAAAAATCTCATGTGTATCTATCCATGCCACCCAATGAGGATATGACTAGAATTTTTCAGTGTCATGGCAAATTGAACAAGAAGCACATAATATTGTTCAGTCCATAAATGGGAAGCATCAAGATAAACCCCATACAAAGTATCCAACTGTGAATACATCAGGCCCATCCTTTGAACCTTTGAAATGGCTTTCTCCTCTAAATGGAACCATCAGGCATTTCCAATAATATTGGAAATTTGGAATTGTTAAAACTAGTAGTGATAGAACATGGCACTATCAAAAGAAAATTTCCATAGTGATCTTGTTTCATGGTAAAATATTAATCGACAAGTTTCTTGTTCCCCATTTGGGGGTTTGGTTATAGCTGGGATACAATGCTGAATATCCATTGGTTTTGTGCTTTCTTGTGTTTGGCAGACTTTTGTTCATGTGCTTTCCTACTTTAGTTCAGGGTTCTCATGGGCCCAGTTATTTTCTCATGGGAAAATATACCACATGTAAGAGAAAACCAATGCCACATGTGTTTTTTTTTATATCAAATTGTTTGACTCATATGTTGTTGTGTACTACTCTATGGACCCTTGTGGGATCTCACTTGGTGCCTTATGTGTTCATGTGTTGCCTTGTGCCTCGACTTTCAATACATTTGGTGTTTACTTGGATCTTGGTTGTATGCTTCATTCTTGAAAATTAATGATACATTCAGGATCTTGGTGGTTTTTCTATGATCTTAAATATTATACAGGACCTTCTTTTCCTTTTAATATAAGATCTCTAATGAAAATGTAGTATGTGGCTCGTTTTAGCACTTTTACTTGATCTATGAACTTACCAAAATTCATCTTCAGGAATATTTTGAAATAAAAGGATATATACTATGTGAAGTCCAATGGAACTATCATATCAACCACAGAAAATTAAAATTAAAATTAAAATTCGTCGTTTTTATATTTACGGTGAAGTTGAAAGTACAATCTTTTACTTAAACATCCCAAAATTGATTTTCCTGTGGTTTTTCGATGCTTCTCTTATGCAAACACATCCTGGAAACTATAAGCATGGATCACTTTATCTATTCCTTGATTGAAGAGCTTGTTCACCTATTTAATGCACTTCATAGTTATTGTTAAAACCATCAATGGGGATTTCTAACACCAATTCCCACTTCCAAAAATTTCCATCCCCTTTCTTTTTTCCCTCTACTTTCCCTTTCTAGTTACATAGTCATTTTTCGGAAAATGTCTAGGTGTGTGGGTTGGTAGATTCACGTGTTCATATTTCCACTGATACTTTTATATCATGAGTCTAGTCGATCGCTTCCCCGTTCCATATTCAACAAAAATTTTGGATCGCGAGTTCCCGAGTAGGCAGGCTCAACATTGTGTTTCCATTGTTCTTTCGCCTACAAACATCACCCAGACTTCCCCAATCTACAAATTGACAACCAAATTCCCCTTTCTTTTTCTCCTTTACTTTTCCTTTCTAGTTACTTAGTCATTTTTTCAAATGTCTCATGATTTTATATATAGGACCCAAAGTTCCGCAATATACAAATTGATCGTCAAAGTCTTTCATTGTCCCTTGTTTCATGTTACACATTTTGCAATCAAAATTTGGGATACATACAATTTGACCATCAGGCCCTCACATATTTTGAGTAGAACTTGTGTCATGTTTTCAAGCATGTCAATATGCCCTACTCCAAGTATGTCTCATGCTTTTATATTAGGAGTCTGAGCAACCGCTTCCTCATTGCATACTTGTACATTATTTCCATCACTAGTTCTCGACCAAGCTTGCTCGACATTGTGCTTCCATTGTTCTGAGACCTACAAATAACACCCAAAATTCCACGATATACAAATTGACCACCGAAATCCATCATTGGGCCATGTTCCGTGTTACACATTTTGCAGTCAAAAGTTCAGAGACATACAAATTGACCATCGACCCCTCATGTCTCCTGAGTATAACTTGTGACCCTATTTTGAAGCCCGACCAACCTCTTTCCATACTTGGCTATTTCTTGGAATATCTTTCATGGGTTGGCAGGTTGATGAAATGTGAAATGCTTAATCTCTCTTCGCCATCCCCGCCACCTTCGCACTTCTTTCTAGATATGCAATTATTAATCTTTAATGTTAATAGCTCATCATGTAGGAACCGTTAAGATTGTCATTAATGTCTGAAAGACTGGAGCAGATTTGTCATTAATACGAATTTAAACAAGCTTTGCAGAGGGTTGTGTTATCCTTTCCAAGTGTTAATTTCAAGCATCATGCAATCTCTTTCGCGCGTCGTCTAGTTGGCGGCTTCACAAGATCTCTAATCCTTAATCTCTTTTCATTGTCACCTCCACCTTCGCACTTTTTTCTAAATATACAATTAGTAAGCTTTAATGGTAACAACTCATTACACATGAACCGTGGAGATTGTCATTAATCAGGGAAAGGCTTGAGGAGATCTCCCATTGATAGTAATTAAACCAAGATTTGGGAAAGTTATATTATACCTTGTGAATGTTCATTTCAAACATCATCTGGAGAAAACAGACATTCTCGTTAACTTATGGTAGTAGTTCAATGGAAGTTATGTCCAGATACAGTAAACACCATCGGGCATATTCCAGTGCTCCAGGGCATATTCTTACTACTCATCTCTTTTCACCCAGAAGATAAAATGGAGATGGTCCCTTGGTGCATCGAAAGATATATTTCAAGACAAATAATTCCAAGGCAACCCCTCCTCCTCAGATAGCTCACCCACTTGCATTGATGGTTGGTGCAGAGGTTGATGCGGTTGATTTCAATCCAGAAGAAGATGATTTTATGGACGATGATATGGCGATGGATGATGGAAATGTAGACATTGTTCCCACTCCTGTGCCAAAATTGAAATCAACCATAAGGGGGGGGCACTTCCTAGTGCAGCGATGGTGACCCTGACAAGACCAAAGGAAGGGGTTTCAAAAAAGAAGCTGATGTTGAACGCAATAGTCTCTTTGCAGCTCGAGAGTAGGAATTCCAAAGGCCCAAATTAGTTTGTTCTAGGAAGAACTCTTTCACTATAAGGAAATGGTCTCTTGCTACTCCCAGAGATATATTTCAAGGAAAATAATTATTTAATTGTGGGACCACTCTCTTGTTCTTTGGATATACAATTAAAATCTCAAGCGATCATGACCAGAACTCCTACTGGTGCACGGAATATTCCTACTACTCATCTCCTTCTGCCCAAAACAAACTAATTTTGGCCTCTAGAATTGCTCATGAAACATGTGTCCCTGAAGTCTTTATCTGTAAGGAGGGGGTCTCTTGGTCCCCTCCCACTCAAAACAAATTAATTTGACCTCTCAAATTTCTCGTGCAAGTTGTGTCCCCAAAGTCTTCAACCATGAGGAGGTGGTCTCTTGGTGTGTCCTCACTTTTAGTTTCAGGCTCTTTCTCTTTCCCTACAATGTTTTTCCTCTTCTTCCTCATGGGAATCTTATGAGAGCTATCAATTTTACCACGAGGATGGGTTTTTATGTCCTCCTACATTTGAAAATTTATGGGTTGCTTTCTTACTGGGGTGGGTCTTTGGAGCGATGTTGCAGGATGTCGTGCTCTTGGAAGTGGTGGCCTCGGATTGGAAACTCTTCTTATCGGGGCCTTTTCCTTGTTATTTGTACAATTCAGTGGTGCCTTCCAATGTCTCTGGGTCACCAACATGAAGAGCAAGAGTGTTATTCACCTACTTCAAGCCAAAGAATTATTCCACTACAGAACCACTCTTATGTTTCTTTGTCACCTCAGGTCTTCCGCAAGATATTGATATTGTGGCAGAAAACATTGACCTTCCAAGGAGAAGACTGCAAGGACTTCCTAAAAAATCATGGTAATGAGTTTTGTATGCATGTTGAAGATCATCTCGATGGCTCATGCATGTTGTCCCACTAGATGAACAACACTAAATTGTATGCATGTTTCTTTTTCTTTTTTTTTGTAGCTTATGTACCTGTATTTATGACAAATATGTTTGATTCTTTGGTGCAAAGAACTCATTCCAGTGTCTGTGGATAGATATACACTGCCCAGTATTTTTTTTTTATGGATTTACTATTAAAAAAATTCCTTGTAATATTAGTTGTTGCTTCTTTGTTGGATTTAACACCTCTTCTCATTTGCATGGTTCGATAGTCTCGTAGTTCCTGAATATTTTATTGGCTCAAGTAATTTGATCTAATATGAAGCATTGAACAATTATATGACAATGAATTGTGTTGATCCCATCAGGATTCTATGGAAACATAAATTATTTTCTGATGCAGACACACCTTCCCTCCTAAGGGTTGTGCGGCCTCTTGATCTAGGATCGATCAAGAAACTGAGTCGGATCGACTCTTTGGGCCTATGCTAGACCCAAACCCACTTACAAAGGTCATTTCCACAAACACACAGGTTGTATGAGACCCGCGGGTTCTCTCCTAAGCCATGTTCAACTTCCACACGAATTGGGCACTAGTTCTCCTCTGGATAGCTCCTTTCATTGTGTGACCATGGCTATGACCACTCGCCTAACCAAAGGCATGTCATGATTATGCATATCGGTTGTTTGCGTATAAGCCAATTGTTGGACAACTAAGAGGGGGGTGAATCTGTTATTACCATTCTTAAACAATTATACTTATTTTAAACTCTTTACAGAGAATTCAATGACAATCACAATAATGCAGGAAGGTAGGCAATAGAATATTCAACATCAATCACACACATGAAATATACAGAGACAGATATTTCGTGAGGAAATCCATAAAGGGAAAAACCTATTCTTCTTGATATGATAAGCAATCTTTATTTTCTGTACATTATCATTCTTATGAGCACCAACTCATTGTGAGGCTACCACCTCTGTTTTATAAGCTGCAACTTGTTGAGAGAACCAACTCTCTGGTTTCTCTAGCACCCACTAGAAGGAAGCACCAAATCCTTGGTTTCTCTAGCACCCACTAGAAGGCAGCACCAACTCCCTAGGTGTTCCAGCACCAAATTCCAGTCACGCAAGCACCGACCTATATAACAGAGAACAATAGTTCTCCCTTGCACCACCCTGCCACCTTGGTTTTTCTGGCTGCAACCAGATGGAAGCTACAACTCCCTATGTTCAAGCACCCACTTGAAACATTGAGGGAAAGAGTCCTCCCTAGAACCTCCCTACCACCCTGAAATATAAATCTTTTCTTTTTGAATTTATCACAGTGATATAGCGTTTATCTATGGCTTACCAGTCTCATCATTGTTCTGCTACACTACTCTACGTTGCCTTCATCAGTGTCTCTCTCGCGTCTGCTACGTTTTTTTTTCTTCTCTCAGATATGCATTTTTTTTCCTTGCTTCTTTTATGCTTTATGCTCTATGTATTATTTCCATTCTATGCACCATGCCGCTTCTGTGTCCTTCAAGTCCTACACACAGCATGCTTCTACCCTCATGAAAAACACTCAACAACAACAACCCTTATTCTTTATTTTGTGTCTCTTTATCATGCCAATTCCTCTCCTGAATCCTACATGCAACTCATCATCTTCTTTGGTTGTTATACTAAGTTTGTTAGTCATAAGTGGCTTATCCTGAGATTCTTTGCCTTCTCTAGTAGTGCAACTCTTTGTCTTCTCTGTAACATTCAAGCTTTATCCTCTTTGTTGTAGTTATAGTCTTCGACGCTTTTCATCTGTCAGTCATCTCTATGATGAGTCTTCATTCCACTGGCAATTACCTTGAGACTCTTTAGCTTCTTTGGCAATCACCCTCCAGCTCCTCAATTTCTCTGGCAGATGAAATCAGTCGTTTTCTGCAGTTACAATCAGTTCGTCTGTTAGCAGTTACTAAGAAAACCTATGCACGCTCATGTCTTTGGCACCTTTTTCCCTTTCTAATAAATATACACAGTGGGCGCTAGGTTTTTTGGCTAAGCCCCTTCCTTTCACATGACCATTGGCGGTGACCATATGCCTAACCAACAGTTGTTTCACAATTTCACATTTTGGGTGATCGACTGCCAGTCACCTTGATTTTCCCAACTCATGAAACTCTGAGGTGGAGCCTAGCACAACTAGCTCTTTCCCTTCTCTTCCACTGATGTGACCATTGGCTGTGACCATAGCCTTATTCGAAAAGGCATTTCGTGATTTCGACGATCTCCATTGTCAAGCCTAGCGACATGCTAGATCCTTCCTTAACCTTCATCAATGAGACCACCATCTGTGATTAGGATCCAAGCAAGAGGGGTTCTTCACAATTTCGCATATCACAAACTCCTGCTATGAGTTTCCTTGAAAGACCCAACTCACAAAAATCTGAAATTCTTCATATCAGATCAACGGTCAGGATCTCTCCCTCTAATCAATGGCTTCAATCGTTTTGCGAGTTCGCATATCACGAGTTCCTACAAATCTCACCTTTGACTTCTCTATCTTGCGAGTCATCTAAATGTTTATCTCTCACCATGTGTCCTCTGCATCCAATGACCCAGATCATTTCACGACTTCGCATTTCGCGGAGTTGAAGGATGGCTCTCGGTCATTATCCTCTTCGCAGTTGTACTGGATACAATGGTTGCTAGTCCTTCATTCTCCAATCTTATGGCTGAGGCATAATATCCTCCTCTACACGCTCCTCTTGTCTGGACTCTAATCTGACAGGCATCGAGTATTCGATATTGGTGATCCAACGGCCACTGTCGCTCATCCTCCTGAGCTTTGGCTTCCTCAAATATCTAAGTGTCAAAGGCCACAACCTTTGATCCTTCTGTGTGCCTTGATGTATGGGATCATGTCTGTGCATCTCATAATGCTATCTCTCCTGAGCTTTGGAAAAATTTTCCCTCAGTGCTGGCGCACACTTGCACTTTGCGTGCAACACTGCACTATCTGCGTGCAACTCTGCACTATCTCTTCTGAGCTTCTCGAGCTTTGGTTCATTTTTGTTCTTTCCTATAAAAATTCCATCATCGTTGTTGTTATTTCCATCAATGACAAGCACACTCTTCCTATAAATATTGCAACAATATCCCCCTTTGGCATTGATGGAAACCCTGAATGGCTGCACTATTCTTCTTAGACCTCCAACTGTAGCATCCACACCTTTTCTCCCTCTTTGACATCAATGACAAAGAAAACATGCTCCCCCTCAACTGTTGCAGTATTTTTTAGAGCTATCAAATATTCAACCAACACATACTCCCCCTGACATGATGGACTCTCTTAGGTTGATAGTAGGGTCACGCCCAAATTCTGGCATAGATACTCAAAATGAGCTTGTGCAAGTGGTTTAGTGAAGATATCAACAATATGATCTTTGGATGGGATATAATGCAAAGAAACCACAGAGTTGGTTACCTGTTCCCTCAAGAAGTGATACTTGATGTGTATATGCTTGGTCTTGGAGTGAAAGAAAGGATTCTTTGACACACTAATTGCACTGGTATTATCACAATGAATTGGGATTGGTGTAGTATAATCTACCTCCAAGTCTGTAAGGGTCTGAATCATCCACAACACTTGAGTACAGCAGGTGGCAGCTGCAATGTATTCATCTTCTGTAGTTGATAAGGAAATGGAACCTTGCTTCTTGCTCAACCATGATACAAGGGAATCTCCTAAGAAGAATGCACCTCCACTCGTGCTTTTCCTTTCATCCACGCAGTTAACCCAATCAACATATGAATAGAATGATAGTTGAAAATTCTTATTCCTAGGATACCATAGGCCATAGTTCATTGTTCCTTTAAAATATTTGAATATTATTTTGATAGCTGTCAAATGAATCTGTTTAGGTGCAGACTAATACCTTCCTACCATTCCAACAACATGCATTATGTTTGGACGAGATGTTGTGATTTACAACAAGATGCCTATCATAGACCTATATGAACTCTGACCAACATTAGGTGAGTCATCATCCTTGCTTAACTTGCATCCAGTGACCATGGGAGTGGTCACAAGTGTTGAGTCTTCCATTTGAAACCTCTTCAACATTTCTCTAAGATATTTCTCTTGAGAAAGAAATATTCCTTCAGACCTTTGAGTAATTTGCAGACCAAGAAAAAATGACAGTTCCCCTAACATAGACATTTCAAATTCAGACTGCATGGAAGAAGCAAACCATTGTACCAATGAAGCATTATTGCTTCCGAAGATGATGTCATCTACATAGACCAACACATTGAGCAAATCATTACCCTCTGTCTTGATATATAGGTTGTTGTCAATTGTTCCTCTCTTGAATACTTTGTCTTCAAGATACTTATCCAGTCTGTAATACTAGGTATGAGGAGCTTGTTTCAACCCATATAATGATTTCTTCAGCTTTCAAACAAAGTCAAGGTTATCTGACAGTTAGAAACCCTCTAGTTGTTCCATATAGACTTCTTCTTTCAGATCTCCATTTAGAAATGTTGACTTGACATCCATTTGATAGAATTTAATTTTTTTATGACAAGCATAGGCAAGAAACATTCTAATAGCTTCTAATCTTGCTACATATGCAAATGTTTCATCAAAATCCAGTCCTTCTATTTGAGCATGTCCTTTGCAGACCAATCTATCCTTATTTCTTACAATATTTCCTTGCTCCTTCATCTTATTTTTGTAGACCCATTTTGATCCTATTACATTTTTATCTAATGGACTAGGAACGAGTTCCCAAGTGTCATTCTTTTCAATCTGGTCTAGTTCCTCATTCATTGATTTCAACCAATTTACATCTTTACTGGCTTCATTAAAGTTCTTGGGTTCCACCATGGATATGAAGGCTATATGTGATTTCTCAGTGTCTTTGATTATCCTTCTCCTAGTTTGTACACCTTTGTCTTTCTCACCAATT
>CBVK0101173030.1:0-10036 GCA_900067695.1 Picea abies | reverse complement strand
TCGTCATTGTTGTTTCTAGATATGCAATTATTAAGATTTAATGCTAACAACCCATCATGCAAGAAGTTTAATACTTAAGATAATATGTCAAAGTCATTGAAGAATGTATCAAGAACACAATTACTCCCACAAGTTGCAATAAAAACAAATCTTCAACAAAGCATTTGCTCACACCCTTTTTAATGGTACAAGCACAATAGAAAAAGAGTAAGTGGATAAAATATTGGACTAGAAAATGATGGTTTTGCAACAATGGGGCTTGTTTGAGACCAATTCCCGCTTACAAAAATTTCCCTCCTCTTTTCTATTTTCCCACTCTTTTATCCCCTTCTTTTCCCTCTTCTATACTTAACCAAACTCCCCTTTCTTTTTCCCCTCTACTTTCTCTTTCTGGTTACTTAGTCATTTTTCCTAAAATGTCTTGTTGCTCGGGTTGCCAGACTCATGGGTTCACATTTTTATTCATGCTTTTATATCACGATCCGACCAAGTGCTTCCCCTTTCCATACCTAGCCACTTTTTCGATCACAGGTTCCCACGCAGGTGGTATCTAAATTGCACTTCCATTGTTCCATGACCTGCAAACAACACTTCGGCTTCTGCAAGTATATGCAATAAGTATACAACTTCTCCAAAAACATACAGAAAATATCTTGCCAAGAAATGGGATATATATTATAGATTTAAATATATTATCCCTTCTTTCCCTTCTTCTATACTTAACCAAATTCCCGTTTCTTTTTCCCCTCTACTTTCTCTTTCTGGTTACTTAGTCGTTTTTCAAAAATTGTCTAACTGCATGGGTTAGTGGACTCATGGGTTCACATTTGCACTCATTCTTTTATATCATGACTCTGACCGACTGCTTCCCCATTCCATACCTAGCCACTTTTTCGATCACGGATTCCTAGTCAAGCAGGCTCTAGATTTCACTTCCATTGTTTTGTGACCTACAAACAGCACCTGGACTTCCACAATATACAAATTTATTGTCGGAATCCCACATCATACCCTCTTTCATGTTACATAGTTTGCACTCAAAATTTATGAGACCTACAATTTGACCACCGGGTCCTCACGTCTCCTAGGAAAATATTGTCACCCCAATTTCAAGCTCATCCATCTGCTTTCCATACTTGGCCATTTCTTAGAATCTCTTTCATGGATCGTCAGGTTGGAGGGTTCACGAAATATCCAATTCCTAATCATTGTTTCATGTGCCTACCACCTTTGCACTTATTTCCAAGTATGCAATAACTGAGGTTTAATGCTAACAACTCACCATGCCTCGAGGAGACAGTCATACTAACTGTCCCTAGACAACTTGTCCAGAAACATGCAGAAAACATCCTTCCAGGTAATGGGATATCTATTAAAAGTATCAATATATTAGCAAAAATGAGTCCCATCAACCATTTCCCTATTCCATACTTATCAAATTTTTCACTTGTGAGTTCTCAGACAGGTGGGTTTCACTTCCATTGTTCCCTGACCTGCAAACAACACCCTGGATTTTGCGATATACAAATTGAATTATGGACTCCCACATCATCCCCTTTTCTGTGTTACACATTTTGCACTCAAAACTTCTGATACATACAATTTGACCATCGGGGCCTCACGTCTCCTCGGGAACCCTTGTCACCCTATTTTGAAGCTTGTCTGACCACTTTCCACACTTGGCCATTTCTTGGAATCTCTTTTGCAGATCGTCGGGTTGGCAGGTTCAGGAAATTTCCAATTCCTTGTCGTTGTTTCTTGTGCCTACCACCTTCACACTTCTTTCCAGGTATATTCAATAAGTATACAAATTCTCCAAAAACATGCATAAAATATCTTTCTAGAAAATGGGATATCTATTACAGATTTGAATATATTATCCCTTCTTTCCCCTCTTCTATACTTAACCAAATTCTCATTTCTTTTTCCCCTCTACTTTCCCTTTCTGGTTACCTAGTCGTTTCTCTGAAAATGTCTAACTGTGCGGGTTGGCGGACTCATGGGTTCACGTTTGCACTCATTCTTTTATATCGCGACTCTGACCAACCACTTCCCCATTCCATACCTAGCCACTTTTCCAATCACGGATTCCCAGGTAGGCGAACTCTAGATTGCACTTCCATTGTTCCATGACCTACAAACAACACCCGAACTTCTGCAAAACACAAATTTACTGCTGGAATCCCACATCATACCCTCTTTTGTGTTACACAGTTTGCACTCAAAAGTTCTAAGACCTACAATTTGACCGTCGGGTCCTCACTTCTCCTGGGGAACTATTGTCACCCCATTTTGAAGCTCGTCTGTCTACTTTCCATACTTGGCCATTTCTTGGAATCTCTTTCGTGGATCGTCAGGTTGGCGGGTTCACAAAATATCCAATTCCTAATCATTGTTTCATGTGCCTGCCACCTTCACACTTCTTTCCAAGTATGCAATAACTGAGGTTTAATGCTAACAACTCACCATGCCTCGAGGAGACAGTCAAACTAACTGTCCCTACACAACTTGTCCAGAAACATGTAGAAAATATCCTGCCAGGTAATGGGATATCTATTACAAATATCAATATATTAGCGAAAATGAGTCCCACTGATCGTTTCCCTATTCCATACTTACCGTTTTTTTCTCTTGTGGGTTCTCGGACAGGCGAGCTCAAGATTTCCCTCGAATTGTTTTGCGACCTGTAAACAATGCCCGGAATTCCATGATATATATGCAGAAAAGATCTTGCCAAGTAATGGGATATCTATTACAAATTTCAATATATTAGTGAAAATGAGTCCGACCGACTGTTTCCATATTCCATACTTAGCCACATTTTTTATTGCAGGTTCCTGGACAGGCGAGCTCAAGATTTTGCTTCCATTGTTTTGCGACCTGCAAACAACACCCAAAATTCCGAAAATATACAAACCGACTGTTGGACTGCCCCATCATGCCCTCTTCCATTTTACGCATATTGCAGTCAAAATTTATGACACGTACAATTTGACCGTCGGGCCCTCACCTCTATTGAGAATCCCTTGTAATCCTATTTTGAAACCTGTTCGCTACTTTTCCCCATCCCTATGCATTTATTCCCAATTCAACCCAACAGGGACTGCATTTCCATGCAACACTTGTTTTGAGTTTAAAATAAGTCTTATGATTGCTAAAAGACAACTAGGAAAAATCCCTCATTCATCTTCATGGTATTATTTTCTTCATATGTATTATAATTATTCGTACATTTCATCTAACAAGAGGAAGATATACAATTAGATTTCTAGTTTCAAGATTTTAAGTTTTGAGTTGTTTTATTTCATTAGGGTTGTATTCACATTTGCAAATTAATTATTTAATATTTTTTCTTTTATTTATTTATATTATGTATCTTTTATTTATTAAATTTAATTTAAATTTCATTATTTCTTTCATTTCTTTTGACTTAGCATTCAAATAATTAATGATTTTAAAAAATGAATAACAAAAAAAATGAAACATGAATGGTCTTTGTTTTCTTGGCTTAGGTTTTTTTTTCATGTTTCACATAATATAATAAAAACAAACAAACAAAATCTCCCTGGATGGGGTGTCAATGGATAGGACATCGAGTGTACAGGCAGCAGATGTGGCCAACCCTAGCTCGATGTGAGAGTGATCATGGTATATGGCATGCATAGAAGGAAGGTGGGTGTTGTCGAAGGTCTTGGAAGGAGGGGGGGAGATCTCCATCCTCGTACCCATGATATATGAAATGAAGAGATGAGTTGCATGCGAGTTTGGAGGTAGATGACAATGTTTCCCATTGTTATGTTCCATAGTGGGATGAGCTTGAGGAGTATGCAAGTATCATGGTTAAGGAAGGAAATGTTCTAGATATCATGGCCAGATAAAGGATGGATAATCTTTAAGAGGCATATCAATAGGACTTTAGGTATCCTAAATGGGATATGTGAGATACCAATGGTAGGCATCATGAAGATAACTTATTGTTGCTAAAATTCCCTAGTTTGATTGGTGTTCAGTTCGTAGAGGGAACCATTCTCAATCTATGGGTTCATGAGGAAAGAGCTCTACATGCCTGGGTTCTTTTTGTTTGGGTTTAGGAGCTTGGCTCAATCGTCTTAGTTTAGGAGCTCTTCTCTGTTTTGGACGGTCGGGAGTACTAGACCTGATATTTTTTATTGGTTGCAGGTGAAGTTTTGGTGACAAGGGTATGTGGACGGAGATTGGTAGAAGGAGAGATGATGGAAGGAGCTTATTCCAATGCAGATATGGCTAAGGGAGGCAGTATAGGAGACAAGTAATGGAAGGACAAAGGCAAGGGGGTGGAAAAGGAAGTTTCTTCCTCTCACCCGTGTGCCTTCACCAGAGTGGAAATTGAGGCTTGGGAGGCTCAAAACACATTCTTGGAAAAATGCTTCGAGGAAGCCTAGCGGGAGGTCGACCAAGTGGAGGAAATCATGAAGCTCAAGTGCAAGAAAACCTCAGACGAGGGTATTTGGGAGGAATTTGGGGGATGGTTCACAACCCTATTTACTCTCGCATCCAGGAGACCAAATTTTTCAA
This sequence comes from Picea abies, assembly GCA_900067695.1. Lineage (NCBI taxonomy): Eukaryota > Viridiplantae > Streptophyta > Pinopsida > Pinales > Pinaceae > Picea > Picea abies. The sequence goes on along the minus strand of CBVK0101173030.1, from coordinate 5,482 downwards.
GATGATGGAAATCTACTAGCATGTTAAAGATATGGTGGCTCATACATTGGACAAACGTATGGTAGACTAGAACAAGATTTTTCATACCATCAATATATTCCAAGGAAATTTTGAACGTATGTGTCACTTGGATTATGGGATTAAGTTTAATGTTTCGAAGGCACCCACTGATCTAGGTTCAAGCAATCCCTTTGTCAAAGTCTTAGCCTCTATTGGAACTCGTGACTGCTCAATTACAATAGATAATAATTGCAGACCTGCTCAGAACCTGGGTACATATGAAGAGGATGATGTGTAATTGGATGGGGATCAGATAGAGACTTAGTCCTCTCCTAAGGATTGACTCAAGTCATCCTTATATTTTTTTGGTTGGAAATATTTACTATTATACTTAGAGATAGGTTAGACTTTTAGTTCTCTCTATCATAAACTCTTGTGTTTATTTGATCATATGTGGAAAACTATTATTTTCTCTTTGGAAAAATGTTATATTCTATCTAGAAACAATAGGCTAGATGAAACTTGGTTTCCTTTTTAGCAGGTCCCCTAACTTCCTAATATATTTTCTCCTCACTGTAAATAATAGAAGTATACCTTTTAACTAAAAAAAAAAAAAAGAAAAAGAAAAAAAAGCATGAACCAATTTTTATTTTTCAAAATTTTGATTTTGTTTCACACAATAAATAAAAAGAAAAAAAAATCATATATATGAAAAAGTTATATGAATACTCAAAAAGGCTAAACCATTATTTCTCTTTCATACATTTTTAGGAATATTCATACTACTCATGAAATAAAGAATTGCATTAAAAAGAGGGAAGCAATGCACTTTTGACATCAAGTCACAATTCATTATGCAAATAAATTCAAGGATAAACAATGGAATTATAGTAGAATTCTTGAAACATCGTTTGTCTTTTATACAATTTTAGGATTATTCATATATCTCATGAAATAAAGAATTGCAAAAATGGGGAAACAATGCACTTTTTACATCTAGAATTTAAGATTGTCATTCTCAATTTATATGAGAATAAATTCGATGGTAAATAATGGAATTACATTAGGATTCTTGAGTAGATAAATTCGATGGGGAATCGAGATTTTATCACATGCATTTGCTTTTTCAAAAGGCTAGTCCTTTCAACATCATCTTAATGAATTCATTTTGAAACTTTAGACAATATTGAAAAAGTGTTTGGTTCTACAATAATTCCATGTCAAGGTCATAAGCAAATAAATCAATTAGATAAAGGGAATGGAATTTTAACTCATTAATCCATTATTATCAGTGGCGATGTAGCTTGGTATGGTTTTGATCAATTTTACTCATTATGTTTAATTTGTAAAGCAAGTGATTTAGAGTAACTTTGATTAAAATAAAGTTGTATTATATGAGGATAGCTCTAATATTGCTCATAAATCATTGCAATAAAAGGTATAACTACATCAAAATATAAAGGGTAATTTGTCAAACCATTCACAATAAATGCAAGGTCAATTATTCTTTCTACGTACAGTCATGCACATAGCACCCAATGCAGATTCATTTAATGCATGATCCTTAGTCACTTTTAGATGTTAGAGTTGTATGATTATTCATTATAGATTCTATTCATATAAAGGCTATAAAAATTTGGGTGATCATTCCCACCTCCTTCCAATCTAGCCTCACAAAGTGGTTCAAGATGTTGCTTGTGTGAAGTCCATTTACACAATCAACAATATTGGACGAAGAAGAGGTAGGGGTTCACTCATTATAGGTAATGTGTCTTGTAGAAAGGTTGCTCACTCACTAGTCAATTCAAGCACCCAAAACTGTAGATAAGGATGTAAAGAGGTAGATAATTGAGGGAAAAAGAACACCAACAAATTGGTCATGGAGAGCACCGAAACAAAGCAAAGAAGGTATTCTACTTTGAGAGACACTAAGTGATTTCCATAGGAATAGAAGATCTAGTTAAGCATGTTATATATGTAATTTTGCCTAAGAATAATAAAGCACTAAGCAAGCAATTTCGAGCCGGAGTTTCCCTAAGTTGGGTTTCTCTAACATAAATCTCTTGTATTATTATGAGTGTGATTGTGTATTTATTACATTAAGTTCTTTGTTTTGAATATACAATCATGGTTATTTGCACAATGGTAATTAAAGACAGAGAACAAGAACTAGAACTTAATATTAGTATAGGTCCCTAGTTAGTGAATTGAGTTGGCCATAGGTTGATCAACTATTAATCAATCTTCTTACCCTTTCCTATCCACTTATTATTTCCATTGAAAGTGATATGTTGATCCATTTACTTGGAACCACTTATTTTTCCTTCTTATTATCTATCTCAAGAAATTGTTCTTGCATAGAATTTCTCAATGGTCATAGGTTTATAGAGCATCAATTTCCTCCTTAGATGACTTTGTAATGTACCTAGAGAGGATAATATGGGGTACCTAGAGAGGTACCCAAGGGGGGTAATGAATTTAATGTGACCATAATAATGGAATAGGCCCACTAAGAGTTATATGAAATAATATAATAATGAGGGGTAGTCGGCATAGGTCCCAAGGAATACTCATGAGAAAGTATATATGCACATGAGTACCGTTGTATTAGATTCGTTAGTTATAATTGTATTATACGAAGCATGGCTTATGGAGTGATTCCGTCTACAAGGAGTATTTGATGGTGTTACCCTACTTTAAAGGTTATATATATATATTATTGTGTTTATTCATTTTGTGGATGAATTTTATCACTCAAAATTTAAGGATCTATCTTTTATTTTTTTTATCTACTAAGCTTTACTACAAGTGGTATCACAATTTTTCTTGGGGAAAAAAGTGGAAGATTTTTTTTTATTTATTTCATTTGTAGATTTTACAAAGGAAAAAAAGGGGAATGCCACTTAGATCCATTACTATAGATTTCTTTGTAGAATCTAAAGAAATAAATTACATATTTGAATTCCTCTAGAAAAAAATACTCAAGTTCAAAATAACATCATTCCAAATGGAGTCCGGAAAGTGAAGATATTGCTAATTTAAAATTAGATATTTTAGGGGTTTTCGATGATGGCCACATGGATTACAAAGCATATATCTTTTGATATATTGTCAAAAATTTTGCTAGACCAATGCTAGTAGACTCATAGTGGTTGTGGAATTTTATAATTAGGGTCGTAATAGTGATTTCAATCATTTGAGGAGTTGTGGTTATTTCAATTTTTTTGCTTCAAAACCTTGGTCACACAAAGGAGTTCCATTGAAAAGTGAGTTATTTCTTCAAAACCCTAGTTTTGGTTGTAGTTTTCTTCGAAGCAAGATGTTTTTTTAATAAGGAAAGTTATTAGTGAATAATTCATAAAGAGTTTTAAGGAACAAAATCCAGTTACATGGAAAACCCAGCTACACTTATATCTAAGGGGCGATGTTTCCATATGTAGGTCACTTGAAATTGAGGAGATGTTGAAACTTCCATATGAAGAAGACAAACAAGTATTTTTAGACAAGTGGTCTCGTGCCAAGAAGAAGCATAATGACAACACCAAAGATTAATTCTCTTATTACAACTTCCTATTACAAGTTCATGGGTGTATTCAACAAGAAAAGTTCATTGTTTCAGTAAACACTGACAAAAAGCATAATTTCATCAAGATGGAATTCACTAAAATATTGCAGGTCCCCACAAAGCATATTCAAAGCATGCAAGTTAAGGGTGAATGTTCATTTTTTTAAATATTTGAAGATTACTATGGAAAAATATGTTTTATATTTAGATTTCCATGCTATAGATATGGATGATTTGGATATTATTCTTAAATATCCTCGAATGGACTCAATTGGTACAATTAATATTAATTTGTAAAAGAAGTTTATGAATCTTTGGTACAAGAAAAAAAATCACACTATAGGATACTTCTCTTACTAAACAATAAGGTCACAAGGTGGCACAAGAAGTAGTGATTCTTTGGAAACTCATGGAAGTACCTACAAACACATCAAATGAAGAGTCTGAGGTTGAATAAAAAAGAGAGTCTATAGAAGCACATGGAGGAAAGCCTCAATAAGGGTGTCAAAATAAGAATAATCTCCAAAGCTACATTCCTCAATGGAACCATAGATTGAAGATTCAAAGAAAGAAGAACCAATAGCTAAGGTTGATGCATATCACCACTTACACCACCATAAGAAACAATAATCATAAAGTAAGGTCATGAGCATCAACTTCTAATTGTTGCAACCATTGATTCAACTTTAAAATCCCAAATTTACATGGATAGAGCTCAATGTCCACTTTCACTTACACTATGCATAGAGGTTAAGAAGATGTGATGCTAGACCTTGGCCTCTCCTTCTTCAACTCCTTCTCTGGGAATTCATATTTCTCATTAGAGCCAATGTCTAAGTTAGAGTTGCCAAGATCTTTGAAAGGTTTGAGCTCTCTTTAGAGCTACCATTAATATCACCATACTATGGGAGATGTTGGAGACTTGTGCTTCTAGTATTGTAAATCTCTCCTATGAGTCATCCTTTGGAATGCTATTGTACTCATTCAACATGGATAGGGTTTGAGATTGATTTCATTACATTGATATCTGGATCTTGCAATATTCCATAGAAAGCTCAAAGAAAACTTCTCCAATACCAATATGATCTATAAACTTCAATGGATATTCCATTGGACAACACATCACATTATATCTTTAATGCTGCTACAATTATTGTGAGGTTATACTCTATTATGCAATGATTGTTTATGATTGAAATGCATATTACAAGCATAGCGCTCAATAACACTAAAATGCACTAATAATATAAGATAAACGCTATAGTAGAAAAAATAAGCACACCATCAACACAATGAACACAAAATGTAACATGGGAAACCCAATGTGGGAAAACAGGACAAGAATATGAGGATTGTGTCTTGTTCTTTTCTTCTCAGATATATAATGAAAGATACATAAAACGATTGACCAATTGTGGGGCTACAATTAGGGAAAATTTTAAGAACCCTCCCTAAATTTATATGTATAATAAATAGGTGAATCCCCATGACATATGGGAGAGTGTGAAGGTTATTTTATCAATAACATAATATGCATGTATAATTTTTTGGCGAATCTTTCACCAAATTATATAATCTTCTAAAATTTGGGTGAATCTTTCATGAAATTATGAAATCTTGTGAAAATGTGGCGAATTTTCACATAATTATAAAACGTTTTAAAAATATTGGTGAATCTTTTAAAATTCTATTAATTTAAATAAATTTAAATCAATGTTCAATCTTGGAAGTATTCCAAGAAAATATGGTACTGAAACACCATGTTGAAACATCGTGCACGCATGAAACACACTATGAAAAAATAATAAGAATGTTCAATGAATGAATATATGTTGGTGTTGAAACACCATACTAAAACACACACGAAAAAGACTATGTTAATATACTCAAGTGAGACATTGTTGGGTGCTAAAATTG